>JAJMVL010000247.1:0-18215 GCA_023082095.1 Dothiorella sarmentorum | reverse complement strand
CCCCCCCCCCCCCCCCCCCCCCCCCCCCCCCCCCCCCCCCCCCCCCCCCCCCCCCAACGAGCGGTCGTGGGAGGAGAGTGGCGGGCGGTCGTTTTTCAGGGTACAGGGGTGTATGCAGTCAGCGCGTGCCGTGCCGTCTTTTCTTTTTATTCTTGGCGAGCCTGTCGATAGCGTCATAGATTCGGGGAGTAGAGGAGAGGAGTATGTGTGAGCCTCAAGGCAATTCGAAAAATACCTATCGAACGGTTCTTTCAAGCGGAAGGTTGTGGATCTAGATGTGCATCATGGGTCGTGTTGATAGGGAGTCTGGGTACATCCTCTAATTGCACTGGTGTTCAGCCATCTTTAAGATGGGCCTAGGAAGAGGGGAACGCTGATGAGAAAAGGAGAGTACTCAGAAAAGTAAACAGTAATTTTTGTGGCCGTTTATCCGCGTAGTAAAAGATAGCCAGACAAAGATGCTAGGAAGTGCCCCATTATATTGCCACTTTCGTTCAATATACTTTCAGAAACTACCGAGTAATTGAATGACCCCATGTCTTGCCATCCGACTGCTGAAACGACATCTCTTCGAAATCCAGCATCAGCCAATAGTAACAGCTGAGCCATCACATTCACGTCGGGACAAGAAAACAACTTTCGACACAATCCCTTCTCATTTCACACCTCATCTATACATATGCAGGAGACAATCATCGGCCCCCAGTATCTTTCTCTACACCACACGCCACCGGCATCTCACCAACCCAACCCAAAACAAAACAAAAAAAGCGCGAAACCCCTCCTTCTTTCCCACTAGGTAAACAAACCTACTTCAACGCATCCACCACCCCCCTCTCCACCAACCTCACCGCCTCCCTCACCTGCGGACAAAAATGCCACTTCAACACCTCCCCCTCCCACACCGTCGCCGCAAACGGATTGCTCCCCTCAATCTCGCCGCCGAGGGCATTAAACACGCCGTCACCACGGCGCTCCTCGGTATTCCACAGCGGCGCGATCTTGCGGCCGTGCACCTTGGTCACCTTGGCCAGCAGCGCGACCATGGCCAAGCACGACTTCTCGGGCAGGTGCAGCGACGCCGTGAGGAGCTGCTTGGCGAAGGCGGCGACGCGCAGGGGCGGGACGGCGCGGACGGCGGTTTCGGGGAGGAGGACGGCGGAGAGGGAGCGGAGGAGGAGCACGGTCGTGGTTTGGACGTTGATCTTGTTCTTGGTCGACGACGAGGCGGCGAGCGAGGCTTGGTAGTTGGGGTCGTTGGGGTCGGGCAGGTGGAGGCTCTTGGCGCTGAGCTCGAGGTCCGGGTTGAGGCTGACGGGGTGGAGGGTGCGGTAGAGGTGGGTGATGAAGAAGTTGAGGTCGAGATGGAGCGTGGTCGCCGCCTTGCTGGCGTCTTGGCCCTGGAGGAGGGCGAAGGCGGTGATGATGCAGAGGAGGGATTCGCGCGTGGCGTTGCGCGACGTGGTGATGTCTTCGTCGTTTTCCTCGGCCTCGAGGTCGCGGATGGCTTCGGCGTCGTTGATCAGGTCCTTGAGGGCCTCGAGGATGTCGCCGAAGAAGTCCTGGTTGATGAGGTGGGCGTAGCGGGCGAGGCCTTCGAGCACGGCGCCCATGAGGGCGGAGCTGCGGGCCTTGAGGATGCGGAAGTACGTCACAAAGACCAACTTGAGCGTCTCAGACTGCATGCGGTCGCGCTCCTCGTGGCTCACGGCAGCATCGGCTTCCTTGAACTCCTCGGCAATGGCCTTTTGCTCCTTCATCACCTTGCGCTGCTTCTTGGTGCGGAACTCGCGCTTCTCCCGGGGCTTCTTGCCCCTGGGTTGGCCGTCTTCCTCCTTGTCAATGCGGCTGTACGAGCCCTTGAAGCTGAATTCAGACAGAAGGCGTAGATGCAGGAAGGTGTTGAGGACGCTCTCGTGGACGTTGTAACGACGGCCCTTGAGCATCCTGGTGATCATGGTGACGGCGTCGAAGGAGACGTTGCCGTCCTCGTCGTCCTCAAACACTTTTTCCAACGTTTCTCGGCATCTCACAAAGTCGCCATCGACGGCGCGGGTGCTCATCTTTTCGACGAGAATCTTGAGCAGGTCGCCGCGGAAGTTGAAATGCGGGACCGAGGTGAGCAGGCTGCAGGCGCAGCTGATGGCAACTGTGGCCAGGCCGGCAGCACTATCAGAGGCACCAGGCTTGCTGCCTTTGGCGCTCTTGGCCAGATCGCGCAGGTAGTCTTGGTAACCGTGGACCAGGGCTTGCTCGAAGTTGCGCAGGCGGCGGACTTCCTTGGAAAGCTTCTCCTTTGCCAGGTCATCACCCAACGGGCGGATGCGGTAGCCGGGGATGATGTCCTTGTATACAGCAGCCTGGGCGGCGAGGGCCAGCTTCTTGACGGTGACGTTCTTTGAAGCGGCGAGGGTGGCCATTGCCTTGAGGCCGCCGATGTGCTCCTCGGGTTCCTCGTTGATCAGCTCGGCCACTCGCGCAAGCTCTTCTTTGGCCTCGACAATCTCCTGCCGTGCCGACTTCTTGGGTGCCTCCTCTACCGCCTCATCCTCCGAGCCATCATCATCGCTGCTTGTTCCAAGAAAGCTGTCGTCGTCCTCCTCTTCGACCTTTTCGGGCTCGACAGCCTGGACCTGCTCAATGCGACCATCCTGAGTCTTGATTGGCAGGCGATTGGTCTCCTTCTTCTTGCTCAGCGAGCGAGGCCGGTTTTCCCAGTCCTGCTCGAGATCCCACTTGGAGGCTTGGCTGGCGAAATTGGAATTGGCGAGAGCGCGGTCGGGGGAGTCGCTGGCGGAGTCGTCGTCGTCGGGAGGCGACAAGCGGCGTCTTTTTGCGACGGGGAGACGAGCCATGGCGGGCATGTACGGGTCGGGTGGGTGCTTGGGTGAGGGTTGCTTGGTGGGCGAAGAAGCTCCAGGGAATTTTTTGGGCGCATCGGCGTTTCGGGGTCGCCAAGCGCCGACAAAAAGTTGGTTTGTCTCTCTCTCCTCCGCATCGCAGCCCGCAAATTCACCAACCCAACAGCTCCTCACCATGCGGCCCCTCACAGACACCGAGACCCAGACGCTCTTCACCAAGCTGGCCAACTACACGGGCCGCTCGCTGAACCACCTGATTGCGCCCCCCAACGCCGCCTCGGACGATCGCCATGTCTTCCGCGTCCAGCACAGCCGCGTCTACTACGTGCGCGAGAGCATCGCAAACCTAGCCACCAGCGTCGCCCGTCCCAACCTGCTCTCGCTCGGCACCTGCCTGGGCAAGTTCACCAAGACGGGCAAGTTCCGCCTGCACATCACCGCCCTCGACGCCATCGCCCCCCACGCCCGCTACAAGGTCTGGATCAAGCCCAACGGCGAGATGCCTTTCCTGTACGGCGGTAACGTGCTCAAGGCCCACGTCGGCCGCTGGAGCGAGGACTGCCCCGAGCACCAGGGCGTCGTGGTCTACTCCATGGACGACACCCCGCTGGTAAGCTTCAATTCCATCAACCACGAAAAACTGTTTCTAACTGCCGCAGGGCTTCGGAGTCACGTCCAGATCGACCGCCGAGGCGCGCCGCCTCGATCCCACGGGCATTGCTACCTTCAGGCAGGCGGATGCCGGAGAGTACCTGAGAGAGGAAGACTCCCTCTTCACCACCACCTGAGCCCGTCTCTCCGCCTCGCCTTCAAACCTATGTCTATGATACCCTGGTTGTGGTCCTCAACAGCACGGAGAAGCATCATTCCGTACTGAGAATTTTCGATGCGCAATGGAAGGAGAGTGGCCGTGGAAGTAGAGGGCATGGGAGGGATTGCCATGTCGAAAGAGCATTGGAGTTCTTGAAGAGGATAAAAAGCATATGGCGGCGTTTTGGGAAGCAATGTCCTGCTTTTACATGATCACTGGATATATTAAAAAGTCAATATCGGAGGCCTCGACCTCCACCCTTCAAATTACCATTGTCGTTGATTGATACGCGATATCCAGTCACCATCACAATCGCCTTTATCCGGCTAGTCCCGAAAACCTGAAAAATGAAAAGAAAAGAAAACATGCACCAGCCTATTCGCTGCCAATTCACTCTCGCCCAAAGCCGTCGGTGTGATCCCCGTCACATCTTCAGGTAGACGCTGCCAAGCTGCCCCCATGGTCCACGCGGTCTCTCTTCCTTGAAACGTCCGAGCAAAAGCACTCACAGCTTCTCCACTACCGGGATACCCAAAGAGCAAAACAAAAAAAAAGGAAAGAAAAAAAAAAGAAATACACACTAGAAGCAACGGCGACCGTTGTCAACCAATTCCTTCCGCCACCCTAGTAGCTGCATAAACAAGGGCAACTAGGTAGCAGCACCGACAAGTGCACCCCCGCAGGCCCCGCTGAAGAAAAAAAAGGGCAGGAAGAGAAGAAGGAAGGACCATGATGAAAAACACGACAGGTGGCATGAATGAAAGCAGCGCAAGAGCCACGACAGACGCCATGAATGAAAAACAAGACAGAGAACCACGACAGGGCGCCACTGCAGGCAGGCAGGCAGGCAGGCAGCAGTAGAGCCCAGCACCACCACCAGGCAGCAGCAGCAACGAACGTCGGACCGCAAATAGGCCCCTTTCACTGACTGCCCGCCCCCGCGCTCCCGGAAACATCTTCCGGCCTTTCGATTCGTCCCCTTGCGAGAGAAAGGGCGGAGGGTTCGTCAGACGATGCCTATGTACATGCGTGTGGTCTGCTTCTGCTCTCACCGTTGGGCCACCACGCATGCATATTTTCATCAAACAAAGCTGTCAGACTGTCGCTGGTGCAGTAGTTATCCGGGCGGCCCTGCAGTTTCGTTGATGTGGGTGGTATGTATGTAGGGGAAGGAGGGAGGGGGGTGAGCATGTTTTTTTTACTTTTTTCTTTCTGATACGCCCGCATCTGAGATGTGTGTGTGTGGCCCACTCCACCGCAAACCGTGTTCCGGCGTTACTACTTACTCTGCAGATGGTGCGAATAATGCAGGTTGTGCTGATGAATGGGGGCCCCACGAAAGCTGTTGTGTCGTTTCTTCAGCGTAGCGGTGGGGTGGCGTAGGGAGGGGGGGGGGGGGGGTCGATGGGGAGGGCTTTCTCCTTCACTCTTGTCGAGCACAATGGTGTTCGAGGGTTAGAGATGGTATGACGTGTTTTGTTGGGTTTCCTTTGAGGAGCGCAAGAAGAGTGGGCCAGGATGTGTGGAAGTGAAGACACGGAGAGGGAGGGTGGCGAGTTTCCAGCCTCGTCATGTTCCAACACTGCAGCCTCTCTCACGTTCGTCAGGCTACAGCGTGTGAGACAGGGGTAGTGCGTGAAGTGAACATGGTGCAGAAGTGAAGTTCAAATTTTGAGTGAATTTGTAAGTCGATCTAAACTAGGCCTCCTCGGCCAACACTGCTTCTCACACCATTGACCCTTCGACTTGATGCAACTTGCGGATGGCAAGTCCCTTCATCTACACCTGCGCAGAGTTGGGTATTGTCTCAAAAGGCCGTCCGCAAATATCCCATCACGCCACAACCCCAAAAGCCAATCACGTACAGATCCGCAACTTCGGCAACCATAACCTGTCGACTTTCTTACAGAAAGCGGGCAGCTAAAGACCCCATCGGATAAGCGGCTGCCATCTCACTCGCCCGCCAATGCGCCTTATCCTGCCCATGTGGATCAATTACAGTTGAAGTCCCGACAAGGGCAAGTGCTCCAAGACTCAGCCCGACAGGGGAGGAGGAACGTTGACAAACAGCAGAGACATCAGGTGCCATCGCACCAGCGCGGGCAACAATGGTTGTTTTTGACGTGCAGCGGCATTTTGATAAATCCCTGAGCTTCACTCCAGGACCACTGGAGGCCCTTTTTCCCAACGCGGAATGCGGAGAATTTCCCCCTAACTGACCAGCACAGACACCTGGCGCGCTGATGTACATATGTATGTGCACGCATGTATGTACCTGTATGGGTACAGCATGAGCGGCGGGCCTGCAAGAGAAAAAAAAAAAAAACAGTAGCTGCGGACAGCAAGTCGGGCAGGATCAGTAGTCGTCGCACCGCTTTCTGGCTGCCTGAGTTGGGCGTGTGGTGACGACGCCGACGAACAGCCCATGACGGACTGGGGGTTACAACTTCGATCTTTTCCATGTGGTAAGGCGTGCGGTTTGAGCTGACACAAGGGAAAAGAATTCCCACCTGCCCGATCTCGCTTGGCACGGTTAGCAATGAAATCTGTGGTGGAACATTCTTCGAACAATCGAACAGGGGTCCATTGGCCCACCCATATTTTTGGTTTACATACTGTGGCTGCCGGCGGTTACACAACGCCAGAGACATTCTGAGCAACAACGAACCCAGCGAGGTGGTTGACCGGCCGCGACACAGAAACATCGGCATAATGTGCGGGCACTGGGCTGGGCGGTTGCACGCAACCCGTGTGACCGCTTGGTAGAGTTATCCGGCTTATGCAACGTGTAGACGTCGTGCCCCTCAACACCGGAACACACTCCAAGAACTCCTGCTGTGCGGCGCGCCTGTACGTCATTGCGGCGTGTGACATTCTGAGGGAGACATGTGGCGAGGTATTTCGACTCTTCGAGTGATACTTTGCGGATTTGGATCGGCTGGCTTCGTGTTGAGGAGGCATTTTTACGAAACCGCGGGGATGAGAGTTGCACAAGTGTCGTTCCGAGACTTGCGTGTAGTATATCCTTCCGAAAAGGATTTCATGTGAACCGGTACCACCTCTCGAAGTCGAAGGAATGTGGCCTGGGAGAATCGTGCCTAAGAGAAAGAGACGTGGCTACAACATTAACGGAGACAAAATTGGAGAGGTTACCATCAAACAAGTCCGTCAGAATGGAAGTTCAGGTTGAAAGTCCGAGGTCCGGTAAACGAGAAAGCATGTGTGATGGCAAATGAGTGTTTATCATCCTTGTGCTCATACTTACCTTCTTCGTCAAGTCGCAGTTCCTGGCCCTTTCCACATTCAGCAGAGAGGACAGGTGCTAGCCATCTCAACATGTCCCTTGAGAAAGTACCGGAAAAGTCGAAACGTCGGCTGGGTGTAGTTCCCCACAAAGCTCGCTGCCACTTCCGGAACTCTTGCCGAGCGTGGCTGGAGTAAGCGCTAGTGATGAGTTAAATTTCCTTCACGGATACATCTGCAATGGTGTGACGCGGAATGGAGAGGCAATGATCTGTCGATATCAAGCCGCTCCATCTGTAGACATCCTTACTTGTGCTGTAGTCTCCTCCGCCTCATGCAGGTTGCTCAGTGTGATCCACCATCGTCGTCGTATTAGTGGTTTTGGAGCTCAAGATCATCAAACCAGTGACATGTCAGCAAACATCATGAGGATCGTAAGCAACGCGACATGGATATTTCCTTGGCGTGGCGTGTCCTTTTTCGACAGCAGCGTGCAGACCACGGAGCCAATGATCGTCGGCATGGACATATTGCTGGTTAAAGCGAACAGAAGCAAGTCTGCGCTGGCGTGACATGTCTCTACCGCCGCTCGGGAAGTGGGTCTGGGGAACGTCTTCGCGTTGTACCCAAGACCCTTGTGGTTTCAGGTTCCTGGTGTACCGGTGGAGATATGGTTTGTTTTGGCCGAGCGTCTACAGATCCACAACTGCAGATATATAGAAAGACCATATGGCCCTAGGGATCCGGCGGATGACCGGGGGAGCGTTCGCCGCATGGCCGCGAACAGGGGCGCTGCGTGAATCGGCCCGTCTGCGACATGGGTCAACGAACATGCGAGGAAAACTTGCTTTTGCGGATAAGAATCCGAGCGTGGAGTATGTTCCGTCGCACCCGCATCGTGCTCGGCATTATTATTTCCAAGCCGCGTCGAGCAGTTGCTTTTTCCCCACGTACGGAGCTTTTGCGGGCGTCAGCATGATGGGGAATGCCCCGGCATCACTCCCACCACTGTCATCTCAAGCATCCATGGGGATGGAGTAAGCACACATGCAGAGAGAAGGAACAAAGCAACGATCAAAGCCCACGTAGCTATACCAGAGACAGCGTTGAAAGAAACAAACCCTTAGATTTCACGGATTACGTGGTGTTATAAACGGTAAAAACGCCGTCGCGATGCTCCGTCTCCCAGCGATAAAGCCCGGCAGGCTCGAAAACGAATCGATTCGACAATTGGGTATTCTCCGTATCAGTAAATGCCCTGCGTGCGGTACTGGAACGTGTCGTATCTGCACCGTGTTAGCGTCGCCCCTGCCATCAACCATGTCAGGCAACTTACAGCCTCGTGTAGTAGCTCCCAACACTCTTTCCAATGAGATCCTCCACAAAGTACTCGGCCTCTTCCTTGCTCAGCTGCAGCATGAACCTTGACCGTAGGGCTGCCACAGCCTGCTGTACGCCCGCTGCAAAGCACGGCATCTGGCTCGACTTGCCCATCATTTCGACGAGCATGACAATCCTCTCGGCATCCTTCCGCAGCGCCTGGAATGCCTGCTTGCAGAGCAGCTTGAAGAGATTGTAACCGGGGCTGCCCACCCCGCCCAGAACGTCCACGTACTCCTGGGTCAGCTTGAACGGGGCAGCCTCGAAACCCATGCTGCCGGGTGAGTTGGACAGCATGAAGCCGAAATCGATGTGGATGATGTGTCCCTGGTTGTCAATCAATATGTTGCCGTTGTGTCGGTCCTTGAGCTGCAGCACATAGCAGATGATGCTGTAGGCTGCAAGCGAGCGAGCGAAGGCTTCCACCGCCGGAACGTGAGTTTCGCTGTCGGGACCACCAAATGTCTGCACAAAGTGGTCACGCAACGTGGCAATGCGTTTGCGGGGGTTCGCGCCGGCAGCAATGCTGGCAAGGGTGAGGCTCCGCTTGAGGGAGTGGAGCGACACGCCGTTGGTAATGGTCTCGATGAGGCCGGACGATTCGCCCGTCACCAGGATGCGCATCCGCTTTACCCACACGGGTACTTCCATGTCCTGCCAAATCTTGCTGCATACCTGTATCAGCTGGCAGGCAAATGCCTCCTGGCGGAGATCAGCACCCGTCTTAACGATTACGCTAATGAGATCCCAGCTGTCCATCCAGCCATAGGGCGAGGACCGCCTGATGCGTTCCTTCTTGGCCGTCCATTCCTCGCCAAACGTAGCCGCACTTGGGTCATCACGATCTCCCTTGCGTTGGATGCCACCCGTCTTGGAATCGTTTTCCATACGAGCCGCGCCAGCGCTATTGCTTGCATTAGGGTCCGCGGCAGCATCGTCCAGGTCCTCTGGTTCGGCCGTCAGGGCCGCCGGCTTGGGCTCGGCCATGATGCTGTCAAACGTGGGCGTCTCATCCATGTAGAAGCTCTGCTCCTCGAGGCTCTGCATGCTCGCGATGATTTTTGATTTGATGGCCGCCACTTCTGTTTTAGGCCGCTTGGAGCCGCTAGCCTCCAGCTGAGCAAGCATCTGGGCCGCAGTGCGCATATGCGTGGCCAGGGCCGAGAAATCCGGCTGGTCGGGTCCTTGCGTCCGGTTGGACATGGGCAGCGTCATCTTACGGGGCACGGGACTGCTTGTTCTACTAGTCTCCATGTCCGAGGACCGCGGCGTTGACGCGGTGCCGACTGAAGACATGGTGTGCCCGCCGCTTGACGACCGTGCAGGGTTCACTCTCACAGCGGCATAGCCGTTGCTTGCCAGCGCAGTCTTGGCCATGCCGTTGGCGAGCTCTTCCTCGGCAGGGTCCTTAATGAGAAGATCCTTGCTTCCCAAGTCGCCATCGGTTGGCTCAAAAACGCTGTCCACGCCGGGGTCCGGGGGCTTGTCGGGGATGATGGCTTGCCGTGAAGAGTCCGAGATGTCGAACAGCCTTCGTTTGTTCATGCCCTTTTCGGCGAGCAACCTAGTGAGTAAAGTGCGATTGGCTTCCGTGTCTGGGTCGAAGTCGAAATCTTCCCGGAGCACTTCCACCATCAACAGGTACGGAACACGCTCCGCGCTGTTGAGGCTGGTGGCTTCGGCTGGGTTAAGACGCACAATCCTGTGATGCTTGCTGCGAGCGGCCGCTCCATCCTCGAGGGTTGGCGGGCAAATGATGGGGATGTCCACCTCAGCAGGGAGATCTTGAGCAATGAGGGCCAATTCAGCTCGCAGCGCGCTGAGACGTGCGGGCTTGGGCACGATGACTAGTCTGTTCGATATATCCTCCAAGGCACTCAAGAACTGCGTCTCACTCCGGAAATAATTGGAGCGCAAGATGCGCGTCTTCTGCGATTTGGACAGGGCGCTCGGGCTCAGCGGGCGCGGCTCTCGGCGTGGTCCCAGCTCAACAGGACGCGGTGTGAGACCTGCGGTTGCCGGAGGAGTGGGTATGGGAGATATGCCGCCACTGCGGAAGTCCGGTAGAGACGAACAACTCATGCGAGCTTCTTGTGCGGTGCAAGTGAGCAGCGATGGGCGGTGAGCAGCCGAAGAAGCGCGGGGCAGCTTAGCGGGGGGTCTCGCAGGCGTCGGTTGGATCTCCAGCGCGGGCACCTTGGTGCGCTGTCTCGGCGAGACGGGTGATTCGGGGCCATCAGGATCTAGGGCGACCGACTGCGTCCTTGACTTTTTCGGGCGCGAGGAGCCCGTGGTGGCGACAGTGTTGCTACGAGCCAGCTTCTGTGTCTGTGTCTGTGAGGCGTCGGATATGGTTTCCTGGGACATGCGCGGCTTGCGAGCCTGGGCGATGGCCAATGGGCCGGCATGACGGGGCAGAAAAGGGGCGGCGACACTGGCGAGAACGAGGCTCGAGAGGACGGTGACGGGCAGCACGTTGCCCCTGATGCGTTCGCGGTTGGCGGGCTCCGAGGCACCAAAGACGATGCGCTGGACCTTGTTGTACAGACGACGGCAAGTCTTGAACTCGTTGGACTGGGGGTTGCCGGCGAGATCGTGGAGATAGGTTTGGAACAGCCAGAAGGTCTGTAAGGGGCGCGGGGTGAGCAGCGAGCTTTGGCGGGCGCGAGCAAAAGCGCTGAGGCGGGACTAAGTTACCAGCAGGGCGGCATTGACCGACTCTTCGCACAGATCTATGATGAATTCCTCCAGGGCCATCGACTCATTGTTGACGCTGATGAGTAGGTGGCACAATTGCGGCAGGAAGAACTCGATCTCGTGGTAGGAGAAGCGGCGCAGCTTCGAGCAGAGCACATAGTGGATGCCGACGTGATCCGCATAGCGCCTGGAGGACACGAAAAAGCGGTTAGCAAGACAGGGTCGGGCGGTGGAAGTGACAGAAAGCTTATTGCGGGGAGCAGCGGCGAAGGAAGCGGTGGGCTGGACGGGGAGCACACACGAAAGGTAGGCGACGCTGAGCGACGGATCCTCGTTGAAGTGATCCGACTCGATGAAGCGCTCCAGCAGGTTCCAACTCATCTGGAACGGTTCATCGGGCGAGAAGACGTGAGGTGGGAGTAGCGGGAGAATCGCATGGCGCTTCGTTCCGGGAGTCGGGCGGGCTGCAAGGTGTCGGTACCAGCTATGCGCCGGCGTTTCAACGCCGACACCGCCGACGACTTCCCTCTCATCTCGCTGTCGACGCGCGCAGCAGGCCGCAAAGAACCTCTGAGACATTGTCTGCTACCTGCCTACCCGTGCCTGTCCACGCTGCTTCACCCACCGCATCCGCTTCACCCAAGGCCTCCCCCGCCGCCATGTCTTCGCCGCCTCCTACTCGAAAGCACTTCGGCTACACCCGGCGCTCGTCATGACAGCAGCGTCGCCCAGCAGCACGCAACCATGGCCTTTGCTAAACGCATCCGTCAAAGGTTTCGCCAATGCCCTGGCTTAACGCAATGTCCGGATGCCCTTCGCGCTCGAGGGACTCCCTACAACTCATTGTGGATCCAGACGTCGGGCGTCATTGGCAGCCGTCGACCGTTTCGCCCACTGCAGCATCACGTTGCCGATAGGTGCGCCCATTCAGATCATCTTTCAGGCAACCGTGCTTGTCCACGTCCGCTCCGTTTGTTTTCCTTTTCTCGGTGAATGCCTACCTGGTCGGCTGTCTCCGCCGCTTGCAAACCAAAGCCTCGCTTAGCCGGCCTTGACGTCGTCCACTCAGCACCCACCGATACCTGCTCTCCACATCACTTATACAACTCAGAGGAAGGAGTTTTGGCCGGTGCAGTCTCGGCTCGAGAGAGAGACCAGTGGGCGCCGTCGGAGCCTGGAGAGCGAGCCGAGGCTGCAAGGACGGAGATGCGGGAGCGGATGGGTGCGCCAGATCAAAGCCGGTCCGGGTCATGATGAGCCATGTTCGCTTCCTTCTCTGTGCGCAACAGGACGAACGTTGCGAGGTATCGTACCGACGGATGAACAGAAGGACAACATTGCACTCACATGAGGGGAAGTCGTCGAGATAAGCAACGGCACGGCTATCGCGCAAGGCGGAAACACGGGGAGAAGATGGCACTGACACTGACTCAGCGAGGAGAGCGGGAGCCGGAGAGCTAGGTACGTGAGGGCTGCTGACACAGCCTGACGACGGACGCAGAGGTGCAAGTGATATGGCGACATGCAACGCACGTGATGGATCGGGGCTATTGTGCAGTTCCCCAAGCGCGCGACAACAGAGCCGCGCAGGCGGGATTCGAGCTGCAAGCTGCGGGAGGACAGGGATCACGTGGATGGGTTGCGGCATCCTGGGGTTGGTGTTGCTGGGAGTCTGGGCGCTGCAGCAACCTCACCACCCTCCGTGCCCTCCAAAAGCAACTCCCGCATGCTGTGCAAGAGTGCCAGCTGCCAGGTGTACTACGCACGTCCCCCCCTGCAATCGACGCTTCCCTGCCCGTCCCGCGCGGCTGGTCCGCCGCTCACCCATCAGGGATGCTCATCCTCGCAACGATCGTGGGCCGTCCGGCTCAGCTTCCCCGGCATAGGCTGCGCGTCGCAATCTACTCTTCAGGCACTATGATGAGCTGTCGCACAAATGCAGCCGTGAAATTTGACGGATGACCGGCCTCTATACGGACGGACCCGCCCTGAGGATGACGACTCTGCACCGCACCCTTTGCAGCTCCTACGCGGCTCCAACCAGGCCGCCGCACCCAACAGCCCGGGTGCGGGCGAGGATCAACGTTCCTGGCGCGACGCAGACGCTGGTGTCACACATCAGCACATAACGGCGACAATGCGTGGGGCGGTGAAGAAGGGAGGCCTTCTGCTTCCTGGGATTTGCCCTTCAACACGGCCATGCCCATGCACTCACACGTGGTCTGGGCCGCCCGCATGACATCATGACCTGCTCGAAACGGCCGCTGAATATCATCTTGACACGATGGCCGTCAGCGGCCCGTTCTGCCTCGTTCAGCAAACATGTATGTACATACATGCTCGCCCTGTGTCACGGTTGCGGGCACTCCAATCAGCCCTGGCGCCCTCTCAGCGGCCCCTGCTCTGGTTGCCGCTTTCCAGACCGTTACACGCCCCGACGTTATTGTGCGAAGTCCCTACGCCCCCGAAACGGGCGTGGCCTTGCAGCTGCCCAAGCTCTTCCAAAGTTCGGTACGGCCGGGGTTGCTGTCAGCCATGGGCTGCGACCTGCTGCTCATGGGGCCAAGATCGCATGTTATGGCGACCAGCAAATGCTCAATACATGTGGCTGAGTGCTATGGCACCTTGTCGATCGCGCTACCCGCATGCTGCCAGCTCACAGCAGACCGCCCCCTTTCAGCGGCGTGCTGTCTGCTATGTTCTGCTGGCACTCGGCGAGGCTGAAGGTGAAGATACGAAGGCTCGACGAGACGGATCGACGCAATCTGCGCCCTTGCCAGATCCGATTAGATTGGCGCCGGAGCAGGGCCTTTTGCCTGGAATGGCGAGGCGGCCGATTTCTTCACAAAAAGCATATCCCGAGGGGAAGCGTCCCTGACCGGGGTCGCAGCGGTAGGGGTGTCGGTCAACGGACACCTGCAGAAGGCATGCGTCCGTGGATCACACATCTGCTTTTTTTTTTTTTCCACTTGAGATTTGCAAGTTTGCATCGGTTACACAGACTCGACAGCCCTGGGCGGACCAGATTAATGCTCTGATGGGTGTTGCCATACGTGGTGGCTTGATAGGTATTTTAAGAAGTGCGCGGTTGGACCCTGAACATGCTTCAAGCACCGCCATCATTTTCCTCCTCTCACCTCTTTGCCTGAGAATAAGGTTCAGCCCATAGCTCTCGCTCCAAGGATCACCACTCTTGGACTGCCTTTCGTCATGACCACCCTCCGCACTATCCTCAACGAGGATTCGGCCTCTCCTCCGGCCAATGGTAGCCGGAACACTTCCTCGAACTCGTCGCCCATTGAGGGTCATACCAGAGCCGGAGCGCAGAGCCCGGACTCGCGCGGTCTCGAGAGGATGTCTCTCGATTTCGTTGCTCCAGGCAGCCGACCGGCGCCGCACAGAGCCGGCAGCCAAACCTCGTACCACTCGTCCACTGCCTACGCGCACTACGGCTACGGTGCAGACCACAGCACCCACTCGCTCCCCATTCGCGACCATCAAGCCCAGTACGGCCGATCGCACTACTCGAACGGGTATACGGCCGTACCCGCCCAGCACTCTCCGTGGACGTCTGTCAACTCGAGCTCCAACTATCGCCGCCCGAGCACTGCCGGCAGCACCAACTATTCGGACAGCGAACTTGTCGACACGTCTGACCCCGACTCGCCCTCGGCCTACGCCCAGAGATCGTCACCCACCGGCTCCTCCAGGGCTGGTCGGCCTGACCCGGCTCGTCGCGAACCGCGTCACACTTATGGTGAGGAGGAGCGCGCCTTCATCATGGTCTGTGCCATTCTGCGCGGTATGACGTGGAAGGAGATTGAGAAGGAGTTCCGCGAGCGATTCCCTGCCGGCCAGAAGCGTCGCCATCATGAGCATGGCTTGTGGCCCACCTACCCCGAGCAAGAGCGCACTTCGGGTGGATTGACATGTGCCTACTACCGCATCCGTGACCAATGGGGCATTCCCAAGGTTCGCGGCGTCTCGGACGAGGAGAAGCCAGACGTCAAGGCCGTCGTCAAGAAGACAATCCTCAACATGCACGATTTCCCCGACCTGCACATTTTCGTCCACCAATCTCGTTAACAGTCCTCTTGTTCCTCGTTTCCTTTCATCGTCAATCAGCGAATTCTTTACCCTCTCATCATCATCATCAAATCGACTGCTTCGGTGTGGCGGGTGTTGACGCGGATTTCACGCACGCCCTCGGGTCTGGCAACTCGGGAACGGGGCGATAATGACCACAAAAGCTGTTTTTCTGGCCTTCCACTTGACATGATTAGAAAGGGAGGCCACCTCTTTTCGTCACCTGTTCGTCTCCTATCTCCTTCTGTCAAGCATGTTTTACGGACTGCTATGCATAGCTTTGGATATCTATTATGGATCTGCTTTCACCACATGTCGTGCCTCTTGCCACGTTCTGATCTGCTGCTGCGCAACACACCTAAATTTTAGCCTTCAGCCCTGAAGACTTTTTAGCGGTTCCTAGATGATGAAGGATATAGGCACTACGGCATGGCTGGCAGAATCAAGATCTTCTGCTGACCGTGTACCGGGTAGGTGGTGAGACACGCCTTCCCTCCAACGGAACTTCCTCCGCCTCTGATCGGACGAGAGGGAAATCTCCGAAACTGGCGGCTTCTTTGGTGCGGCATGTGGTTGTGATGCGAAGCCACAATATCCGGCTGGGGGCCAAGGGGCTGTACACTGTACACCCACTTTCTGTCCGGCAGGACGACACGTCTCACACAGTCCATCAAGGCCTGACCGTGGCGCGGCTCGTCGAACCCGGTCCGGAGCTTTGTTACCCCCTAGGCCCAGAGCTACTGCAATCTCAGGGAGTTGATCTCGCGAGCGGATATGCGACGTGTCTCTTCGCCTCCCGGCCAAAGACTACTGTATCAGTGTTCCCAAACCAACGGATCAGCTGCCAGGCACAAGCTTTTGTCACTAGCTGCTCTATTAAAGCCGTGTGTGAGAAGTGACCCTTGCTCCACCGGCCATCCAAGCTCCAGTGATTGGTGTCCAACGCCCCACACGATATCATTTCTTTTTCCGTCGATTCCAACATACGAGCGGGCAGATGCATAAATCAACCTTTCCCTCGCACTACACGTCGTCTCAACGAGGCCATGGACAGCACGGTCTGGTTTTGCGCTGCCGCCGTCCCAGGCGCCATGGCGCACCAGTGTCAACTCCCGAGCGGGTGACAACTTCCCTCGACCCTGAGACGCATCAGCACCGTACCGATGACGCCCCTATGCTCCCGTCCCTTCAGGAGGATGCGTATTCCCATCCAGCACCAGTGCTGAAGTCAGTCATGGAGAGCCTCACGTCGAGTACCACTGGGTCGTACCCACGCTTCTTGGAGGAGCTGCAGGCCGGATTCAATTTGGAATTCCATTGGACGACTCGCAAATCCCAAGGCAGCATCCAAGGCCGGAGACAGGGCCGGCCTTGAGTCAAGAACGACCATCCGGATCCGTCCAGGCCCGATCACGTCGCCAGCAGGGTTAGCATCCCTGACGCAAGTGAGCTAAAGCTCATCTCCCATCCCCAAACTACCTTGCGTCTGCAGCTTGGAATGAAACGAGCACGAAAACGCAGCCACAGGGGCCAGCCATATCGGGACTGACAACACATGATGCACACAGCAGCCATGCCTCTTGCCTTGACCTGACGGGCTCCTTCGGAAGGTTGACGTCAGACGGTGACGACGGGAGAGGATCGGAAGTCGAGGAGTCGGAAAGAGTCGAGATGGAATTGTAGATTCAACCCAAGAGGCGGACAAGGAACAGGGACTTTGGCACCAGAACCGCCGGGGGCCGCACTGACATCATGCTGCATCGTCCGTCTTTCCACGTTCCAACAACTCCGGCAGCGAACCCAGCTCCCGCTCCTCGCATGAATCCCGCAGTTACGAGCTGGGAAGCGCCCATGCACGCCGGGACGACCACCCAGCCCAATCCCGCACGTGAGACACAATCTTATCATGGAATTGCCTCCGCGAAGCAGCAAGGGCCTTTTTCCGCCCTGCTACACCCATTGTGGCTGGACTTGGTCGAGACCGGTCCAAGGCGCGAGATCTGCCATGCTGTGCAACAGCCGATCGCCGTGCTGGCTGTCCATCGGCAAGACGCGCAACTCTACTCGTCTTATCACACCAGCACCGAAAGCTATCTCCACATGGCCAATCTGACGATCCATCAACTCACATCATCCAGGATCATGCCCTCGCCGCAAAGCTCCACAGCCTTTGCTGGTCCGGCAACCATCACCCGCCGCTCCGGATATACGAGCATGCAATATTGAAAGAGGATCCTCTGGCGTGGACCCCGTTGCGGAAACGCAGCGGAGAACGTTTACCCGCCGCTAACGCTCGTCATTTTTTTCTGGCATTCGTGTCCGTCTGCCCGTCATGCTGTTCTCCGCTAGCAGCGGATATCCCCGCTCACGGCTTATCCCTAGCGTCGCTGGCTTCTATTCTCATCACTCATCACTGCCGTCCTGAGCCGAGTATCCTTGTGGGACTGCTAAACCCCTCCCCCACTTATCAATCCTCCGTCGAACGGGCCACTGCCTTGAACGGATCGCCGAAGCCAGCCGAAAGCGGGACGACCGACAAAAGACAAAAGGCGACCGCCCCTGCCAGAGGCCGGCAACACGCATCCAGAGGCTACAAAACACCTCGTCCCGGCGCTGCGTTCGCTCCTTGGAGAGCTGCGTGCATTCCGTTTTCGGGAAATGGAATGCGTGTATCATCACTTTTTTTTTTCTGTTTCCCCTTCCCCATACCACCCAGAAACAAACTTTCCCTCCACCCCAACGTACAACACTTCGAACATGCATGCCACTAATGTGCCCACCCCCCAGCGGATGTTTCCTGCGGAACTAAGGCCCCAAGCAATAACGCACCGTGCGCACCTGCGGCACCAGGTGGCAATCCTTTCCCACCGGGACTTGCTTAAGCGAGGGCAAAAGCCGCAGCTTTCTTGAGGGCCCGGAGCTAACCCCGGGGTCTACGTCAGGGGTGTTTTTGATCGACAGAAAACGGCATTGTTTTCTGTGGTCCGCGTTTGAGAGAAGTCTCTTGTGTTCTGTGAGACGATGGAAAGCAATCTTGCCATCTTTTGGGCTGGTGGTGATCACAGTAGGAATATTTGAATATTTGACCGGTGGGGGGGGGGGGGGGGGGGGGGGGGGGGGGGGGGGGGGGGGGGGGG
>JAJMVL010000246.1:0-19139 GCA_023082095.1 Dothiorella sarmentorum | reverse complement strand
TAAAGAAAAACAGTATTGGGTGCAGTAGGGATGAAATACAAGGTGTTTCCGGTCAAATTCCGAAATTTACTAGAATTGGCTAGTTGTGAATAATTTTGAAAGGTGCCGGAAATACCTTCCATTTAGGGTGTATGTGAAAGGAAAATTCGGGGAAAAGAGTGGAAGCGTAAATCGTATTTAAACCTTGTTAGGCAGGTCCTTAAGAATCCATCTACGCGTAGATATTCTTGTTTAGGTTAGAAAAGCGGTAAGTGCGGCCGTTCCCTTTGTCGTAGTAAAGAGGTCTTGGATCTGGGGTCTATTCTCTGCTAGCGCATCCTTTACCTTAGATCTTTCAATCCTTTATAATAGGTAGTCTAGTAGAAGGTGTCGAGGGGTTTGGGAGGGTTAACTAAAGCAGCAGCATTCGTTGGTTAGCGCGTGGCTAAACCGGTATAGATAGGACTTAAAGTAGCTATGTCTAATCTTTAGCTGGTAAAAAGCGGAGGCCACCTCTCGGTTAGGGGTAGGTGGTTTAAACCTTCTATATACTTTAGGGGTAAAGAGTTTTAGGTAGTTAGATAGCGGTGCTTTACTTAGGGTACCGTGCTACTCTATAAAGATCTTTAAGCGAAGCTCCGTCTTATAAAAGGCGAGGCTTGTTCTATTATCTTTAGAGGTGTATATAGCTCCTTATTTAGCGAGCTTGTCCGCGATCTCGTTCCCGTCTACATCTTTATATCCTAGGACCTATTCTAGAGTAACTAGATTTCCGTTTATACGTAGGGTATTAGAGGTATTAACCGCCTGTTTCTACTATTGCTGGCCGGGAGTATTTACGTAATTCCTTAGCCTTAAGAGTACGGCCTAGTTATCCACGTAGACTCTTATATCCCGGTTTTTATAACCTTATTTAGCCGCTAGCTCTAGGGTAGTATAACGACAGGCCTCTTCTACTAGGTTTTAGAGTCGCCTAGCAGGTAATTAGGTCGAAGGTTTTACCTTAAGGATAAGAGCAGGGAGGCAATAATTAGGGAAGGAAGTAATTACGTGTACGCTAGGTATAATAAGGCTCTATTACTCTAATAGGTAAAGATTAGATTCTTAAGTTAACTATAAAGGTTAAAGTATCTAGCTAGGGAGTATAATCTATATACTACTAGGAAAGCTATAATAATCTAGATCCGTCTATCTTAGATCTAACCCTTATAGATTTAAGAGGAGTAGATTTATAAGGCTTAGATCTATATAGATCTAAGGTAGGTCTTACTAGGTAGGGCGCATATAATATTTACTACCTTACTACTTTCTAGCCTACTAACTTCTACCGCTATAGAGCCGTTGCGATATCTAACTTACTCTTACTAGCTTAACCTCTACTTATACCTCTTTTCTAGATTATACCTTTAGCCCTATAGACCTTATTCCTCTATAGGATTCCTTTCTTAGTATTTCTATTCTAGTTTCCTATAACTTCTCTTATTCTAATAGGCAGTCCTCTCGTGCGGGATTCCTAACTATATAGCTCTACTAGTTATAAGGAATCTTAGCCCCTATAGTACCTTTTCCCGTGCGGGCTATCTACCCTTAGGGCTATAAAGCCCTTATTACCTAGGGTTTATAATAGAAGGAATAGACTAATTAGTAATAAGCCTAATTTAATAAAGGACTATACGTCTAATACGAAGATAAATAGGGCCCTAGATACTAATACTTATAACTATTAAAGAAGAATAAGTATACTATATCTACGGCTTAGATAGAAGAACCTTAAAAAGCCTTAATAACCTAGATAGTTAACTATACTATAATAAGCTAGACCGCTATTATAAACCCTAGGTAATAAGGGCTTTATAGCCCTAAGGGTAGATAGCCTATACGGGAAAAGATACTATAGGGGCTAAGATCTCTTATAACTAGTAGAGCTATATAGTTAGGAATTCTATATAAGAGGACTACCTATTAGGATAAGAGAAGTTATAGGAAACTAGAATAGAAACGCTAAGAAAGGAATCCTATAGAGGAATAAGGTCTATAGAGCTAAAGGTATAATCTAGAAAAGAGGTATAAGTAGAGGTTAAGCTAGTAAGAGTAAGTTAGATATCGCGACGGCTCTATAGTGGTAGAAGTTAGTAGGCTAGAAAGTAGTAAGATAGTAAATGTTACGTACGCCCTACCTAGTAAGACCTACCTTAGATCTATATAGATCTAAGCCTTATAAATCTACCCCCCTTAAATCTATAAGGGTTAGATCTAAGATAGATAGATCTAGATTATTATAGCTTTTCTAGTAGTATATAGATTATACTCCCTAGCTAGATACTTTAACCTTTATAGTTAACTTAAGAATCTAATCTTTACCTATTAGAGTAATAGAGCCTTATTACGCCTAGCGTATATATAATTACTTCCTTTCCTAATTATTACCTCCCTACTCTTATTCTTAAGGTAAAACCTTTAACCTAATTACCTACTAGGCGACTCTAAAACCTAGTAGAAGAGGCCTATTATTATACCTTCTTAGGAGGTTACTTACCCTACTTTTCTTTCTAGTTATTATTTCTCTAGGTACTATCTAGTTCTATAGTATCTCCTCCTTTCTAAGTATAATATAGCTATATAGATTATAAGATATTAGAAGAATAGGTTTTCTTATTAAACTATCTTTTATTACGTCGCTTATCTATAAGTAAAGCTAGTTAGATTATTTCTATAAGGTTTTTAGGTTTCTTATAGTAGGTTATAGCTTTCTTAATTTCGTCCTTAAGTTCTTAGTAGTAGAACGTTTATAAAGTAATATTAGAGTATCTCTTAGCTAGATAGACTATATTTTAGAACTTAGTAGTATAGTCTTATATAGACCCCTTCTATTAGTATATTATAAGGGTGTATATTACTTAGTAGGTCTTATTAACTCTACTAAATACTACCTTAAGGGCCTTAGTAAATATAATAATAGGCCTCTTCTACTAGGTTTTAGAGTCGCCTAGTAGATAATTAAGTTAAAGGTTTTACCTTAAGAATAAGAGTAGGGAGGCAATAATTAGGGAAGGAAGTAATATTATAAACCCTAGATAATAAGGGCTTTATAGCCCTAAGGGTAGAAAGTCTATATAGGAAAAGACACCGCAGGGGCTAAGATCCCTTAAGGCTAGTAGAGCTATATAGTTAGAAATCCTATATAGGAAGACTACCTACTAGGACTAAGGAAGTTATAGAAAACTAAGGAGGACTCGCTAAACTAGAACGCCTATAGGGGAAGGAATCCTATAGGGGTATAGGCGTAGTCTAGAAAAGAGATAAGGTATAAAGATAGTAGGTAGTAGGTAAGGAGGATATTATAACTATTCTTATGCCTCACCACGGTATAGTATAGTATAGTATATAGAATCTATATACCATACTTTTTGGTATTTAGTATACTAAAAAAGTATACTATTTTAATAGTATACTATAAAAAAAATTAGTATACTATAGATTTTATAGTATACACTAAGAAAATAGTATACTTTAGAGTAATTATATATAATTAAATATATTATATAATTACTATATTTATAATCACCAAATTTAAAAGTATAGCAGTCAAATACCTTAGAGGTAGAGTTTATGCATTACTAGCTAGAGGGGTATACCTAAACGCCAAAACCTAGAGTCCCAACCTATAGAGTCTATTGTTTTTTTAAAAGAAGAGGACTTATTTACGCCTTAGCTAGACCTTGTTTAAGCTAGTCCGTAGTAGGTCTAGGAGCAGGGGTATTAGAGAGGCGAATATCATCTATAAGTACGGTCTGCTACGCACTAACAGGCACTATACCTAGATAAAGCGACTTAAGATTAGGATTAATAGTAGAAGTACCCGCCGGAGCAGGGGTAGCATTGCTGCCACCCTTAACAGGCTTGTCAGAGGCTATAAAATATTAGTACTATTACATTAACTATTATAATATACAACTTATAGTTGGCAGGGTTGGCATTAGCGTCGCTATTAGCGTTAGCATTGGCGTTAGCATTAGCATTAGCGTCGTCATTAGCGTCGTTATTAGCGTTAGCATAATCGTCGGCATTGGCCTCGGTATTGGCATCCTCGTCGGCATCATTATCAGTCTTATCTTCGGTAGGCTAACCAGAGGCTACAAAATATTAGTACTAGTACATTAACTATTACAGGGCACGACTTACCCTCGTTATCCTTCTCAACTACTTCCTAAATTTCGCGACAATAACGCGCAAGAGCTTCTTTATCTTCCTCTAGAATAGGTGTTAGCAAGGACTATTATAATAACTATTACATAATATACGCTTCTTAAGTTTACGGCGCTACTTCTACCTAGCTATAGTAGCCTTCTACTTGTTCCTAGCACCCTGGCTAACCTCTAGGGCCTATCGCTAAGACGTTAAGGTAGTTATAGTAGAGAAGCTCTTGTAGCCATAGCGTATATTGTTAGATTCTTTATTATAATTAATCTAGTAGGCCTTTACGCCAAGGATGCTGCAGAGAGTTAATAGCGTTGTGCTATCCTTTTATATAATAGTAATATACTTAGCGTGGATAGTAAGCAGGTTTAGAGCTGCAGGAATAATTAGTAAAAATAAAATTAAATACGTAAAAAATAGTAAAACCGTACCTTTAAAGTAGGTTACTAGGTATACCTCCGACATCTTATATAAGGTAGTAAGAGTATTAGCCTAGATGCGTAACTCTATAGCGGAAGGATAGGGGGACTAGTATATAACTTTATAAATAAGGCGGGCGAATAGTAGCTTAGGTATAACTAGGTCCGTAGTCTACTATATAGCCTTAATCTCCTTTAAGGCCTTAGCTGCAAGGTATTAGCCTATTACACAGACTATTATAAGCGAGATATACTTACTACCTGCAGGTTCGCGACGCTTTATCTAAGCGGGCCGATTCTTATAGGTGTTAGCTATAATAGGCCTCGGCGTCTTTATAGGGACCTTAGTAGCGTTGCGCTAGCGCTAGAGGGCGGCTAGATCCTTACCGCCAAGATTGGCCCGAGCGGTATTAGTCTTAATGCGGGCCATCGTTTTCTAACATTTTTAATTAGTATATATAATAGTTAATATAATAGTTATAGATTATAGGTACTTACCTAGCGTGCGCACGAACACTAGCGTAAAGTCGGGAATACTAACTTTTTAATTTAGACCTAGAATAAAATATTAGCTATATATAACCATTCCTATACACTTATACATATCTAAATTAGTACTTACTATTATAGGTAGGTATTATAGGCGATAGTATAGAATTATAGATGCTAGTGTTAGTGGTTAGTGTGTTTTAGGCGCGCGACTAACGATAGGGCTAGAAAGGGCCTATACGTAACCTTACCTAGTCTATACACCGCGCTAAACCTTACCCCGGTCGCGCGCCTAAAACACTATACCTCTATAATACCTCTAACCTAAAAACACGTTAATTACCCTATAATACTAAATTAGGTAGTAAGCTCTATACTAATACCCTTTTACAGTCTACGAGTCATATTTACTAACTATTATATTAACTAGTATACTATACTAGATTCTAATACCAAGATATGTAAGGCTAGGGATACGCCCTTACCTATAAACAATATTATAATATAAGATACTCCTGCTGCTAAGCTATAAGTTAATTATTCTATCTACAAATATAAATTAGCCTACTAACTATTATAATTACTATTATAGGTCTACCGCATCCAGCAAACGCAAGCGCGAAGACGAGTACTCTACTAATACTAATACTAAGCGAGAGCGTAACTAGGTTACAAAACTAGATTTATAAAAGAAGGATCTGTATAATAAGAAGAATACTAATTCGCGTATGCTTACTAATAACTAAAAGAAGCTCCGCGCATCCTTAGAATATAAGAACGCGACTAAGATAGAGCGCTATAAGCTTAAGATTAGCTTAAACAAGACTTTCCTAGACAAACAGTATATATAATAGTTACTATAATAGTTACTAGCTAACAGTTTACAGCCTCGCCTAAGGAAAACACTAGACTATTTAGGCTGCTGAGCAAGGCCTCGCTACCCTAAGCCGTAAGGCTGTTAAGGACTAGATAGACCTTAATACGGTAAAGATCTTTAGCTTTAAGGATATAGTTAATATCGAAGACTGCGACTTCTCAGACGATAAGATTAACCGCTATACTAGTTGTAATAACCGCGCTAATAGCTAGGTGGTCCCTAAGGCCAGTAATAACGATATATAGCAGCAGTTAGCCGAAAATACCAAGGTACTAAAAGACCGCCTTAAGTACACTAAGTAGCGCGCTATTTAACGCTTCTAGCGCACATACCTGGTAAAGTTACTATAGAAGATAAAGAAACTCGCCTCTATTAAAGGCTATAATATTATTAAGATACTCTCTAGCTAGGAGTTCCAGGTAAGTATAATAGTTAATATAATAGTTAGTGTACTTATATATTTCTAGGGCTTCTGCGTTGCACTTTCTAGCTTACCTAACTAGACTATACTTAAAGATGCCTAGGTGTTCGCATGCGCGTTATTCGCAAGTATAATTAGTATTAGTAGGCTTATACTAGGCTATTTCATCTCGCCTATTCGTCTTTAGGCTATTACACTTGCTATACTAGAAGATAAGTCCACCCGCGTAAGTATAATAGTTAATATAATAGTCTACCCTGTTTACTTACATGCTTTAGATCTGCGTTACCACCTTTACTAAGTAATATAGCTATACGCGCAGTAAGAAATCGACCCTTAAGCGGGTTAAGACCGATCTTCTTAAGGTTAAGAAACCTTAGGGAATACGCGTCCCACTACTATCTACCCGTCTTATTTTTAGCCGCGTTAAGATTACGGCTACCCGCTCCCTTATTACTATATATCTCTATAGCTTTAAGCTTCCAGGCCTTGTTAGCCTTAGCGTAATTAGCGCTAGCACCGACGCTAATAATAAGGACGATGTTATCCTACCGGGTCCTACTAAGCTGTAGGTAATAGACTTTAATATTAAGCAGTAGCTGGGTAGTATAGATACTAGTAAGGCCGCCCGCGCAATCTCTCTTATCTTTAATAAGAGCTCCTATAAGCCTAAATACACCAACAAGTTTATAGAGGGCTTTAATACTCTTAGTATTAAGTAGATAGGAGGGAATTCTCTAGCAGTAGGCACAAGTAATTAGGTAAATTAATAATTCTTTATCTACCTTATATTCCACGTGTTTCTTTATATTTACTGCTAATCGCCTAGCGTACGCTATATACCTATATTATAAAAGCTCTAACACTATTTTCCCCCTTCTATTATCTACTTATCATTAAGATTAATAATAAACTAAAAATACCACCCCGCCGCAAAGCATTAGTAGGGACTACTATAAAGCGACCCTATTGCCATCGGCTAGGAAGTATATTTATACTTATTTTTTAATATTTAATACTAATAATATTAGCTACTGTACTTCGCGATATTCGACAGCTATAAAAAACAACTACGCTACTTATCCCTAAGACCCCCTTTACCCGGGTTATACGCGAGATTCTAGCTAGCGCCGGGGAAGATCTAGGTAATAGCAACCTCTATATCTAGAGTAGGGTGCTAGAGGCGCTGCAGGAGGCTGTAGAGGCCTATATTATTAGCAACTTTAAGAGTAAGAATTACTACTAGTTTATTATCTTATAATCTAAGGTGGCATAGCTAATACTATATAGTAGCAAACTTGTACGCGATCTATACAAAGCGAGTTACTCTCTAGTAGAAGAATATAGACCTTATTAAGTACTTAAAGAAAATGCTAGGTGTTAGCCTTTAGTAGGACGCCTTATAGGGTAAGCGTCGGCGTTATATAGGGCCTTAATTAGTTAAACTGTCTTTCCTATAAACCGCGTAATAGTTAGTGTACTAGTTATAGCTAGGACTATTTGCCCGAGAATGCTACCCTATACTATAAAGGATGTTATTAGCCAAACATTATTAGTTAAGTAATTTTCTTTGCCGAACACGTAATAGTTAATATACTAGTCGGACCTAACGTTTAAAGAAGACTTACTATAGCAAGTTATTAGCTAGACTCTTAGTGGCTCTCAATGCCTATAAAATACTAAAGGTATATAATATATCCTTTTCTAATTATACTATTCTTTATCCTCTCTTTACAATGCCTCCGTAATTATCCCTTAGTAGGCTATTACAGAAAGCAATCGCAGGGCTATCTTAGTTATTATTTAATTCGCCTCGGCAGCCTCGCCCCTTAACTAGTATATTTATACGCTAATCACCACCTCCGTCTTCAGCAAGCTAGAATACTTTATTTACGTCTACTACATTAAATACCCCACTACCTCTATCCGACTTACAGGACACGGTTGCTAATAATAAGATACTAACACCTACCTCGGCCTAGACTAAAAACCCTAGTCTTAATAAGATAGGTAGGGCACTAAGGTACTATAAGTTTACTAAGGCTATAAGCGAGGCCTTTATAGCTTAGTAGAGTAATACGCTATAGTAGAACGAGAATAGGCTATAGTCTAAACTAAAGACTATTAGGTAGGGGTCTACTAAATAAGCTGGTCCTTAGCAGGACTTTTAGAAGGGCGCAGTACAGTCTTTAGGTAAACTAAAGCTAGTTTACTACTAATATAATATAGTTATTTAACATCTATCTAGGGGTAGGAATGTAGTAGGTCCTAGTAATTTAGGGATAGGGACGCATCTTTAATCCTAGAATTATATAAAGGCCGCTGCTACTCGTGGAAACACGATACAGCTATTACTTACCCTATAGCGCGAATTAGTAAGTTAGCAGACTATTACATTAACTATTATATACTAATTTCTGATATCCTAGCTTCGAGCGAATAACCTCCGGCATGTCCTTAGTAATAGTAACATTAACCTTAGCTTAAATGCATAGGAAGAGCACTAGGTACGCGTTATTATAACGCAAGGCCTCCTACTAAAGTATTTTAAGGACCTATATATTAGACGGTTATATATTTACGCCTCGCAGAATGAGCAGTTGCGATTTCTACCTACTAGTACAGTTAAATATTAAATTAAAGACTATTAGAACTATGTACGAGAGTAAATTAAGGAGCTCCTTCCACCAGTACTAACCTAGATATCTATTATCTTAGATAGGTAGTCTAACTACCACCACTAGTCCTTCCTAGCTATTAAAGTAAACTAGATTAAATATAGCTAGCCGTAGTAGAGGATGCGAGAAACGACACTAGCATTTACGCCCCTAGCTAGTTACTATACTAGTGATTAAATATTTAAAGTCCTCCTATAGACACTTTATTTCTTTAAGATTATAACTCGCATCCAGGCAATTACTGTCGATAATACCAGCAATAACTAGCACCTAGCTAATAATATTCTTAGGATTATTAAGAGTCGAGGCTTAAGTAAATTGGCTAAACAGGCAGACATCAACGATTTTTACTAACTACTAATCCTTGTCCCTTGCCTAGCGTATGTACTCTAACTTTCGTCCGGCGATCTTATTGGTGCCATTCACTTGCGCCCCACTAATAATAAATTAAAGACGAACATCTACCCTTTAGACTTTAAAGCACTGCAATAGATACGCCCAAGCGACTCAATCAACAGAAATAATACAGCTTAGATCCTATATATACTAGGAAAGGTACATATAATAGTCTATATAATGGTCTAATGGTAATGCTAATATATAGCAGGTCCGCCTTATTACTATTGCTACTAACACTAGTAGCGCGCGATAGGATGCGTGGAAGGAGGAGCAAATCCAGTACAATAAAAGGGTAGCCCGAGAGTCGATTAAGAAGAATATATCTAACCCACTTTAGGGTGCCGGTAAATAGCGTAAGGCCGGTACTTTTAAAAAGGGCTGAAATTTATATAATACTGTCCTTAAGCTTATTTAGGATGTTAAGACTTAGTAGGACTCTACAGTCTTTATACTTATTAGGTAATAGTATATACGCTATACTACTAGCCTATACTAACTTTAGTAGGATTGTCCGCGTCCGCCCCTTTATTAACCGATACCTTAAGGTAAACAACTTATTATACTTAGTGTTAAACAATAAGGAGTGGAAGCAGATTTAATATCTTATTAACCTTATAAAACCCTTCTTATACGCGATAAAGCTAGTTAGTAGGGTAAGAGTCCTAATATTACAACGGGTGTATTAGCTCTACAATAGCCTGCTTTCCTACATTAAAAAGAGCAAGTCTATATTAATTTAAAAGAAGGTGCACTAGAAGACCCAGCTCCGCGTTAGACTTAATAGTGCTTACAATAAGCTAAAGAAGTACTACAAGAATATAGAAGGACTAGTTAGCCACCTCTATAGTTATACGATCCTCCTCTTACTAAACCTAAAGAATAACTTCTTTTAGTTAAATAATTAGAAGGGTACTAACTAGGAAGAGAAGTACTAGGTATCTCTACGTAAGATCTGGGCCTTAGTATATAAGGACTATAATACTATTGCACGGACTAGCGCCTTACAGCTTTAGGACGAGTTTAATATATAGCTTTAGGCAGAGTAGGATAAGCCAGATATTAATAACAGCGATAAGTTAGAAGAGTATCGGCTCCTTAGTAAGTTTTAATCTATATAATAGTTAATATAATAGTCAAGCTAACCTCTACTAGTTACCTTAGCTAAGTCTAATGTCTTACTTATATAGG
This sequence comes from Dothiorella sarmentorum, assembly GCA_023082095.1. Classification (NCBI taxonomy): domain Eukaryota; kingdom Fungi; phylum Ascomycota; class Dothideomycetes; order Botryosphaeriales; family Botryosphaeriaceae; genus Dothiorella; species Dothiorella sarmentorum. Next base: position 8,492 of record JAJMVL010000246.1, on the reverse strand, counting down.
CGATATTAGAGCTAAGATTCCCTTGTATCGCTTAGATGGCCTGCGACATCCTTGCTATAAACCCTACTAGTGTTAGTGTAGAGCGCTACTTTAGTAAAGCACGTTGGACTAGCAAGTTGTTACGAACCCCAGGTAACAAGGGCTTTATAGCCCTAAGGGTAGAAAGCCCGCACGGGAAAAGGCACCGTAGGGGCCAAGATCCCTTAAGGCTAGTAGAGCCGCACGGTTAGAAATCCCGTACGGGAAGACCGCCCGCTAGGACTAAGGAAGTTACGGGAAACTAAGGAAGACTCGCTAAACTAGAAGGCCTGTAGGGGAAGGAATCCCGTAGGGGTATAGGCGTAGTCTAGAAAAGAGATAAGGTATAAAGGTAGCAGGCAGTAGGTAAGGAGGATATTACGACCCTTCCGCACTGGTAGAAGTTAGAAACCAGGAAGCAGGTAGCGCCGCATCACGTAGACTCTACAAGACCCACTTAATAGATTAAAAGGCTTAGCACTAATCTAAACCTTTGCCTAATCCCTTAACCCTTATAATCTAGCAACCCTTAATATCCTAAGGGACAAACTAGATTGTTATAGCTTTCCTACCTATATATAATCACGCTCCTTAGCTAGATACTTTAACCTTTATAGTTAACTTAAGAATCTAATCTTCACCTATTAGAGTAACAGAGCCTTATTGCGCCCGGCGTATACGTAATTACTTCCTTCTCTAATCATTGCCTCCCTGCTCTTGTCCTTAAGGTAAAACCTTTAACCTAATTACCTGCTAGGCGACTCCGAAACCTAGTGGAAGAGGCCTGTTGTTATACTTTAACCACCGTCCTTGCAAGAAAAGGAAGGCATCCCTAATTAGGAAGTATTACCCTAAAACAACACTAATAAGCAGCACTTATCATGCCGAACACAACGGTTAGTATAGGAGACGCGGAGCCGTAGCAGCCTTAGTAGGCACCTCCGCCTTACACCCCTCCTAGTAATAAATAGCTATACTAGCTAATTCTAGAACTGCGCAACGAGAACGCAGTCCTTAGGACATAACTTAGTTAAGTATTAGCGGCACCTCTAGCTACCAAAGTTAAGGTTCCTAAACCCGACCTGTACCACGGAGATTGCAAGAAGACGTAAGACTTCCTATCCTAACTAGATAATTACATCTACTTCTCTTATGGGAAGTTCGCTAGTCCAGCTAACGAAGTACTCTACGCTAGCACTTACCTCTAAAGAATGGTAGAATAATAGTTCTAACCCTTTAAGCGCGAAAAGCAATCTAAACCCGAGTTCTAATGGTCTATAGCAACCCGCGAGATCTTTAGAGACTACTGTAACTTTACTAAGGCCCTTAAGGTAGTATTTAGTAGAGTCGACGAGACTTGTTAAGCAATACACACCCTTATAATATACCGACAGAAGGGGTCCGTGTAAGACTACACCACTAAGTTCTAAGATGTAGCTTACCTAGCTAAGGGACACTCCAACATTACCCTATAGACGTTCTACTACCAAGGACTTAAGGACAAAATTAAGGAAGCTATAACCTACTACGAGGAACCCGAAAACCTTATAAGAATAATCTAACTAGCTTTGCTTATGGACAAACGACGCAACGAAAGATGGTTTAATAAGAAAACCTATTCTTCTAACACCTTACGACCTACGCGGCTATGTTATACTTAGGAAGGAGGAGACGCTATAGAACTAGATAGTACCTAGAGAAACAACGACCGGAAAGGGAAGTAGGGCAAGCAACCTCCTAGGAAGGAATAGACAGATCAGCAACGAGCCCGATTTAATAAAGGACTGTACGTCCGATACGGAGATAAATAGGGCCTGGGGTACTGATACTCCTAATAGTTAAAGAAAAACGAGCGCACCACGTCTACGGCCTAGATAGAAGAACCTCGAGAGGCCTTAATGGCCCAGACGGTTAACCACGCTATAATAAGCTGGACCGCATGCTATAATAACGACTGCTCTACTTACTAGAGCGATAAAGATACTATAGGGTAGTATCCTAAGAAGTTATAAAGAGTTAATACTATTAAACGAACCCGGGCAGCGCCTATAATTAGCGAACTGGCTAACGCGCTTCCCCTAGACACGGAACTAGTAAATAGTAACACAGGAGAACTTTACAAGAGCACGCCCGAACCTAAGGCGGAATCCGAAGACAGCGAATAAGAATACAAGTAGGCGGATTCTAAATGGCTCAGCTAAATCGCTAAGTGCCTAAAAGTATATGGGAAAGTTCAATTCGGCAAACACGGTAGACAACCCTACATTACCTGGACACCTAACTTATGGCTAGATATAACCCAGTAGTAATACCGGGTTTAGCAAGGGAATATTATTTGTTGATACAAATAGAATTAACACTAGACACCCTAGGGAAAGACGGCCCTTACCTCGCCTAAAGACCTAAATATATAGTTACAGGATAAGGTTAGGAACCGCCAACTATTAAAAAACTAGACGGCCTCCCTAGTTAGGGACCCTAGGAGGGGCCGTTAGACAGGTCCCTTAACCAGGTATTACGTACATTGAACGGACCAATTCCTACCGGATTAGCTCTACACCGACTCTTGCACGTACCCGTTACCTTTTACAGAAAACGGGCCGTAGTAATAATTAACAGTAGCGTATAAGGGAACTTCATCAATCCTAAATTTGTTATAAGCTACCAACTGTTATACCAAACTAAAGATTATCCGTACCTACTAAGCATAGTAGACGGCTCCCCGGCAACCTATGGGAAAGGATAGGTCCGTATTAAAATAGGACTTAACCCCTTATCCCTAGGAAACTATAAGGAGAAGATTAGTCTTAACCTAATAGTAATACTAGGACACGATATAATCCTAGGCATCCCATAGTTAAAAATACATGCACCCTATATTAACTAGAGAACGGAAGAAATTACCTTCCCGGATAAATAATATATTAGACACCTCGCTACAGCTAGGAGAACTAAGTTACCTACTAAGAGTAGCTAGAGCCAAGAGCTAGAGCTAGAGAAGTTAGAGCCAGCGAGCCAGAACTTAGAGAGCTAGAGCTAAGAGAGCTAGAGTAGCTAGAGCTAGGAGAGCCTAGTAGAAGTTAGAGAAATCTCCCTAGGGGCTATAAAGCGTATAAAGCGCAGAGGAGAATAGGTCTATACTATCTACCTAAAACCCAGTTAAGAGATGGAACAAAGGATTATTGTATATATGTAATTAGGTTACCTAACGAGGGGAAAGCCTATACTCGCTAGCTAAGGGAAAGCTACCGCGTATTCTGCAGCTTCTATAGAACACAAGGGGCCTTAAGCTGAGGATACTAGCCCGAAGTTAGTTGGAGGAGACTGCCCCCAGAGGATCTATAGGTAATACAGTAAAGCTAATATAGAGAAGCTTACGCAGCCCGGCTAAGACCGGGGCCGCTAAATATAGAACGTTAGTATAAAGAGTAGGAATCTCTTAGCAACTAATAAAGGCGATGTAACCAGCGAGCAAACATATAGGGAACTCGGCGGTATTATAAGACCTACTACTACTAACACCCTAGAGGAGAAACCACCGCTACTAAATATGGAATCTATACTAAAACAATTCTAGAAGTACGCGGACCTCTATAAGGAACGAGGAAAAGAAGCTTTACCTTAATACTAACCTTAGGATTATAAAATACCTCTTGTGCTAGGAGCGCAACCTGCGTTTAAACCCATCTACTCGCTCTCTTAAACTAAGCTGGAGTTTTTACGGGAATACCTAGAAAAGAACCTAGAAAGAGGATATATCCGACCTTCGTTATTACCGGCTGGATACCCTATCTTGTTTATCCCTAAGAAGAACGGCAAGCTCCGCCTCTACGTCGATTACTGACAGCTAAACGATATTACGGTTAAGAACCGTTATCCTCTCCCAAGAATTAACAAACTATAGGACAAGCTATAAACCGCGAAGTACTTTACAAAGTTTAATCTCCGCGATGGCTACTACCTAGTTTATATTAAAGAAGGGGAAGAGTGGAAAACAGCATTCTGAACGCGCCTAGGACATTTTAAGTATATAGTAATACTGTTTAGGCTTACTAATACCCTAGCAACATTCTAGAGCCTTGTAAACAAGATACTACGTCCGTATTTGGACATCTTTTACACGGCCTACCTGGACGATATTATTATCTACTTGGATACCCTTGAAGAATATATAGAGTATATTAAGAAAGTTCTCGAAGCTCTAAGAGGGAAAGACCTACAAATCGCACCTAAGAAATATAAATAGATTACCTAGAAAACGGAATTTCTAGGGTTTGTTATTACACCAGGATAAGTCAGTATAGACAACAAGAAACTAGACGCGATTCGAGATTAGCCGACACTAAGGACGGTAAAAGATATGTAATCCTTTCTTAGATTCGCTAACTTTTACCGAAAATTTATCGAGAAATACTCTAAGGTAATCGAGCTACTTACGCGCCTTACGAAGAAAGAGCATAGTTTTAAATAGGAAGAAGCCTAGTAGATAGCCTTCGACTCTCTAAAGCGAATGTTCTATAAAGCTCCTATCTTAGGTATTTATAACCCCGAACTACTAATTACGGTAGAAACTAACGCTTCCGACTACGCCATCGGCGCTTGTATTAGCCAACTAGATAAGTAAGGCCGACTCCACCTAATTGCGTATTACTCGCGGAAGATAACACCCCCAGAGCTTAACTACGATATCTATAATAAAGAATTACTCGCTATAGTTATAGCTTTTAAGACATGGAGACATTACCTTAAAGAAGCTAAATACTAAGTAATAGTCTACTACGACTACAAGAACCTTATACACTTTATAACTACTAAGGAATTAACTAGGAGACAAGTCAGGTGGGCGGAGGAATTAGCATCCTATAATATAAAGATTACCTATAGAAAGGGATCTAAGAACGCTCGCGCAGACGCGCTAAGTAGAAGAGCCGACTATACAGTAGGAAAACCTAGTTTACAGCCAGCGGTGCTAAAATAAGAGGAAGACGGTACCCTTACAGTAGTACACATCGCTTTACTATAGCTAAACAAAACAACCGAAGAAGAATTTATCCCGGTTAGGCAACTCGCGCCCGTTATACGCATCGGCGATAACGACTAGACGCGTAAAATCCAAGACATATACAAGCAAGACTCTATAGTATAAGAACTTAGTAAGATCGAAAACGACCCTCGAGTAACAAAGGATACAGACGGCACCATCCTGTTTTTAGGATTAGTCTACGTTCCTAAGCTACTACGGGAGGAACTAATTAAAGATCTCTATAAAGCACCAGCACACGGTTATTAAGGAATAGATAAGACGATCGAAAGACTCTCCAGGAATTACTACTTCCTAGGGCTAAGGAGAACCGTTTAACGGGTAATCTTGCAGTGCGACCTCTGCATTTAAAGCAAGGCCTTAAGACACGCACCCTATGGACTACTTTAACTATTACCAGCCCCGGAACGACCCTAGTAGTCAATTATACTTAACTTTATTACGGATCTACCTTAGTTAAAGGAGCCCTTAACTAGCACGCTCTATAACTCGATCCTAGTTATCGTCGATAGGCTTACTAAGTACGCATACTACCTGCCTTACCTAAAAACGGCAACTGCGGAAGATCTAGCCTACACCTTCCTTAGGACAATCCTCAGCAACCACGGGTTACTAGATAAGCTCGTCTTAGATAGAGATCGCCTATTTACTTTACAATTCTGGTAGAGCTTTACCCGATAGCTTAGTTCTAAATATAAGCTCTCTACTACAGCGCACCCGTAAATAGACGGACAAATAGAACGAATAAACTAGACCCTAGAATAATACCTTCGCTGTTACCTCAACTACGCACAGGACAACTAGGTAAAGCTATTACCTCTCGCCTAGTTCGCCTATAATAGTTTAAAGGCTACAGCTACACAGGAGTCACCGTTCTACGCTAACTACGGGTATAAACCCACAGCTTATAGAGAACTAATACTAAGCGAATCTCTTACCTAGAAAGGAATCCTCTAATCCGACTAGCTAAAAGCACTTTATAAACAGCTCAGCCTTAATATAGAATACAACGGATTTCTTATGTCCCGCTACTATAATAGATAGTACTAGGAGGCACCAAAGCTTAAAAGGGGGGATAAGGTCTACCTCCTTAGAAAAAACATCAAGACTAGGCGTCTAAATAATAAACTAGATTTTAAGAAAATCGGTCCATTCGAAATCGAAGAGAAACTCGGGAAAGTTAATTACTGTCTTAAGCTACCAAGCAACATAAAGATAATACCCGTTTTTTACGTAGCACTACTGGAACTAGCACCCGAAAACGCCACGCTAATTAAACAAATAGAAGAAATGGTACCGGAGAATCTAGACGCCGACGAGAACACAGACTAGGTAGTAGAAAAGATACTCGATAGCGGCTACATTAACGGTTAATTTAGATACCTCCTATAATGGGAAGGAGACTAGGACTATACCTAGGAACTACTAGAAAACTACGAAGGCTGTAGAGACCTTATTAATAACTTCCATCGCTAAAACCTAGATCGACCTAAACCGGAAGCTCCTTAAATATAAAGGACCTAAAATCACACTTAGGTATTAGAGATAGCCGAGCTGAGTTAACTAGCTTAGACGCCCTAGGAGGCGCAGCAGCGGAACTAGCCCTAGGAGAACTAATAGACCGGTTAGAATCTACAGCAGCGCTATTAGCTAAGGACTCGCTACGTAGGCGCTTTATCGATCGCCCAGGCGCAGCATCCTCAGGGTTAACTGGATCCCTAGCTTCGCGAGACGCATTAAGCTTATCCAGCTTCTCTAAATCCTTAATAGACTAAGCCTTCTTATTTAATATTAGGCTACCGCGCTTCTATAATAGAAGTTTCTATTTCCGCAAACGCTCTAAACGAGAAGAAGCCGAGCGTAGCTCTCGCGTTAGCTTAGAAATAGCCTCTAAAGCCTCTACCTCCTTAGAAGCCACCTAAGAAATAGCCCGCTCTAGTCGGATAACTACCTCGCAAGTTAGTAAACAACAACACGGAGAGAAAGGGCTACCTATAGTCGCCTTCTTTGGCACCGCTCGCATCGCAATAGGCGTTCCCCCTCCGAGTACACTTACTGTAATAAGAATACCCGGGCGCAATTTAATATAAAATAACCTCTCCCTACTCCCTAAGCAAGAGACACTAGGCGTAAGGAATTAGTATATTAAGATCTAGGAGTTCGTGTAAGGAGTTAATCTTTGCACCAAGATACTTACGCTTGGACTACTATTCTTTACGTTTACGCTTAGATAAAGATATAATAAGGGACTTATAGGAAGAAGAGAAGAGCAGGAAAAGCTATATAAGATATACACTTTAAGGCGAATCTTCGGGACGAAGATCCTTAAGGTGGGGGGTAGTGTTATAAACCCTAGGTGACAAGGGCTTTATAGCCCTAAGGGTAGAAAGCCCGCACGGGAAAAGGCACTATAGGGGCTAAGATCCCTTAAGGCTAGTAGAGCCGCACGGTCAGAAATCCCGTACAGGAAGACCGCCCGCTAGGACTAAGGAAGTTACGGGAAACTAAGGAAGACTCGCTAAACTAGAAGGCCTATAGGGGAAGGAATCCCGTAGGGGTATAGGTGTAGTCTAGGAAAGAGATAAGGTATAAAGGTAGCAGGCAGTAGGTAAGGAGGACATTACAACCCTTCCGCACTAGTAGAAGTTAGAAACTAGGAAGTAGGCAGCGCCGCATTACGTAGACTCTACAAGACCTACTTAATAGATTAAAAGACTTGGCACTAATCTAAACCTTTACCTAATCCCTCGACCCTTATAATCTAGCAACCCTTAATATCCTAAGAGATAAACTAGATTGTTATAGCTTTCTTACCTATATATAATCACGCTCCTTAGCTAGATACTTTAACCTTCGTAGTTAACTTAAGAATCTAATCTTCACCTATTAGAGTAATAGAGCCTTATTGCGCCCGGCGTACACGTGATTACTTCCTTCTCTAATTATTACCTCCCTACTCTTATCCTTAAGGTAAAACCTTCAACCTAATTACCTATTAGGCGACTCCGAAACCTAGTAGAAGAGGCCTGTCGTTACATAAGTATAATTAATCCTACACACCTAAGACCTTTTAGATAATTATAGAACTACATTCGTTCTATATAATAGAAGACAGTAATATTATCTATTCACTTAGCCCGAATATAGAGTTTAGTCTAGTTCTAGATATTACTAGCTATAGGTCTCGCGATATAATTTATAAGGAGGTTAGTCGCCGTCGTGCTAAACTAGATAACGTATAGCGCTTTACCTATATTAGTAAAGGCGAGGATAGGCTAGATGCCGAGGCGCCTATACTAGTAGCTCGTGGGAAGAAGCGTGTAGGTAATATATAGGTATTAGATAGTAGAACAGGTAGGAAATAGGCTAGGTAATTATAAGATTACTTGTTCTAATTTTCCTTAACTAGCGCTCCTGCTATTTATAGTAGTAC
>JAJMVL010000245.1:0-19225 GCA_023082095.1 Dothiorella sarmentorum | reverse complement strand
CCCCCCCCCCCCCCCCCCCCCCCCCCCCCCCCCCCCCCCCCCCCCCCCCCCCCCCCCCCCCCCCCCCCAACACCCCCACGAACCCGGTTTTCCCTCATCATTGTAGTCTGATTAAGGGTCAAGAAATCAAAAATATAATCCTTTTCCCATACTAGCCGCTGTTAGCAGGTGCGATATGCAGAGATTATTAGCCCGCTTCTTCTAGTAGTTTAATACATTACTCGTCCACCTCCTTAGTTTTGTGCCCGGCCCTCTTTACTACGACGCGACCGTACATTCCCGAACTAGCGTCTAATCTTACTCTAAAAACCCTATTATTAAAATATTCCTAGAACTTACTAATAATACCCGCCCTTCTAGTAATATAGTCGCCTATAGAAAGTTAGTACACATACAAGACACACCTTCGAATTCGACCTACGAGAAAAGCGCCAAGACTAGTACCGTTTGAAAGCCCTTGATTCCCTTAGTTAGGATCCCAAATCCTAGCTTCGTAGCTATACGCGCTGTTGCGCGGTAGCGGAAAAGAGTGGCGGTAAAGTGACCCTGGAAGGGCCGGAACTTCCGCACTACACTCGACACCCTAATTCTACCCGAATTCGTCCAAAATTTTATACAGAGCACCGCGACACTGTAAAGAATCACCGTGCAAAGTTGCATTAGGATTGGACACCTAGGCGCTTTACAATTGTTTACTAAACACCTTGTAAAGCCCCTTTTCAGCACTCACTAAAGAGTTTTCACGCTAAGGCTAACCTAACTACCCTGTGCTTTTTAAAGCACGCACTACCCTACTACCCCGGACCTTCCCTAGAAACCTTAACCCTACACGGTACTTCGTTCGCTTCTTGGGAGCAAGTGAACAAGTAAATAAGGCTACTTTTACGCTTATTCTTTTGTTTACGGCTTCGTTTAGACGAAATAAGAGCCGGCGATTTATTTTTAGTCTACCCCAAGTCTTTTCTATATTTATCATTGCAAGTTTTCTTTAATAAGAGCATGGAATCCCCTACTAGACCTGGACTAGGACCCGGATAGGAATAGGACCCACCTAGGACACCTAGTATAGAGGCTCCTAACCTACTTAAAACCCCTAGACTATCTAGAACTCGTAAGGTTAGCATAGAAGACTATAAGGATAAACTAGCACCTACCCTAATACAGCTACCCGCAGCTATCCCAGCTAAGAGAACCTTTAAAAGAGTAGAAATACCCTCTACTATCTTTTAGCTCTAATTAACACGCACCTAATTTACTTAGGTAAAGATATTCTAGTTATTAAGTAAAGCAGTAGACGCGGCCCTAGACTATCTTATTAAGGTAGTAGACCTTAAAGAATCCTTAAAGAAGACAAAGGACCTCCTAGACCTTATTACTATCTTCTAGGAATATACTAAACACGGGACCCTAGCTAAGGACAAGTTAATCCTTACTACCCAAATCCGCGCACTTAAGAACTCTACTAGAGTACTCTTAAATAAGGTAAGGGAACTAGGCAAAACTACCTATAGAAATACCCCAGTAGAAATTATTCCAAACAAGCTAGTTGTAAATAATTTAGAGAAAGGGTAGAAACACCTTCTAAAAGAAGGCTAATCGCGGTTATACGCAAATGTCGCTGCCCTAGACAATTAGGGGTTTTAGATAGTACTAATAAGGAAGACGACCCCTAAGGGGGCGCCGGGAAATACCCTCCTAAAACCGCCAACTAAAGGGAAAAGATAGCTAGTCCTACAGCCTAAGCAACCCCTTACTAAAATCTCGTTATTCGGACTATACAACGCCTTTAATAAGGCATTTAAGAAATAATATCTAAAGAAGAGTACCCCTATCTCCTAGGTCTTAGTCTCGGTTAAAGGAAACCTTATCCTAACTACATCTAAGGGGACTAACGCGGACTTTCTTTAGAAGAATATAGGTATTATTAATATAGTAATACCTACCAGCGAGTCTCTTAAGAATACCCCCTAGTTTAAGGTAGCCGTCTATAGAATACTAGTATAGGAATTCTAAGGCATGACTAAGGAAGAGTTCTCTAGCCTTATCTACACGGAGGTTAAAGGTTTTAACCCGTCCCTACACGCGGTTAGTACCCCCTATTAGCTTACCCTAGAGGCACGCCGACAGGACGCTAGGGTAGGGTTAATCTACCTAGCCTTCGCAACCTAAGAAGAAGCCTAATAAGCTATAACTAAGCGGCTAAGCCTATTCGGCGTAAGCTGTAAGGTAGAAAAGCTTAAAGGGCTAAAGAATGGAAAGACCCTACGGAATTAGATCCCTTCTATATATCTATTAGAATACTACAAGCCAATATTAACTAAAATAGCAGTGCTACTAAGGCGCTACTAAACTACGCAGTAGAGGCCTATATTAGCCTAATTCTTATCTAAGAACCCTAGGTTATAACCTTACCTAATCCGACTAAAATTTAGTCTATAAATTACCCCTCGTTTAGATAAATTCTCCCGGTTTACTCTAATAGTTTAAGGCCCCGTACTTTAGCCTACGTGTTAAGGTTCCTAAAAGATACGTAGGTTAATTACCGGGCCGACCTCTTTAATAGTCTAGACGTGCTCGTTTTAGATATAGAATAATAGGATTCTAAATTCTAAGTTCTTAATCTTTATAACTAGCTAGACTAAAAGGACCTAAGGTCCCCCTATATAATAGAACGAGTTTTAGGGTACTAGCCCTTAACTATATCTACTATAATAGCAGGGGACTTTAATACGCATTACCCGTAGTGGGACCTATAATCGCTAAAGGATAGTAGAGCTAATAGGCTAGTATAGTAGATAGAGGATAATAATCTTACCCTACTTAACCTACCTAGCGCTAGGATATTCTACCGGAGCTATATAGAAAAAGAAACGGTTATTAACCTTATACTTACTACCCCTAGGCTTAGTAACCGTATTATAGAGTGGCAAGTTATCCCGGACTTAGGTTCGGACTACAAAGCAATCTTTTACACTATAAACCAGAGGTCTATAAAGGTATTTCCGGTTAAAATAACAAAATTCTATATAAAGAGGGCTAATTAGAAGGAATTTTAAGAGGTATTTCTACGTAAAATTTAAGGGATAGAAGAAGCCCTAGGCGCGGCTAGCCTACTCCTAGACCTAAGCATAACCTCTTAGAATATAGTAAGGGATAAAACCTTAACTATCCCCGCGCTAGATAATATTAGGCTTAGCCTATAATAGGCAATTACCTACGCGGTAGATAAGATAATTCTAAGGGTTAAACTCGGCCTACGCTCTAAGAAGTAGTGGACTGAAGACCTTACCGCCCTAAGGCAGAAAATACGAAGGCTAGGAAGAGATAATTATTATAAACCCTAGGTAACAAGGGCTTTATAGCCCTAAGGGTAGAAAGCCTATATAGGAAAAGGCACCGTAGGGGCTAAGAGCCCTTAAGGCTAGTAGAGCCGTACGGTTAGAAATCCCGTACGGGAAGACTGCCCGCTAGGACTAAGGAAGTTATAAGAAACTAAGGAGGACTCGCTAAACTAGAAGGCCTATAGGGGAAGGAATCCCGTAGGGATATAGGCGTAGTCTAGGAAAGAGATAAGGTATAAAGGTAGTAGGTAGTAGGTAAGGAGGACATTATAACTATTCTATACTAGTAGAAGTCGGAAACTAGGAAGTAGGCAGCGCCGCATTATATAGACTCTATAAGACCCACTTAATAGATTAAAAGGCTTAGCACTAATCTAAACCTTTACCTAATCCCTCGACCCTTATAATCTAGTAACCCTTAATATCCTAAGGGATAAACTAGATTATTATAGCTTTCCTACCTATATATAATTACGCTCCTTAGCTAGATACTTTAACCTTTATAGTTAACTTAAGAGTCTAATTATTACCTATTAAAGTAATAGAGCCTTATTACGCCTAGTATATACGTAATTACTTCCTTCTTTAATTATTACCTTCCTACTCTTATTCTTAAGGTAAAACCTTTAACTTAATTATCTACTAGGCGACTCTAAAACCTAGTAGAAGAGGCCTATCGTTACACTATAGTAGCCTTAGTAGACACCTCTACCTTATACCCCTCTTAGTAATAAATAGCTATACTAGCTAATTCTAGAACTATATAATAAGAATATAGTCCTTAGGATATAACTTAGTTAAGTATTAGCGGCACCTCTAGCTACTAAAGTTAAGGTTCCTAAACCTAACCTATACTATAGAGATTATAAGAAGATGTAAGACTTTCTATTCTAACTAGATAATTACATCTACTTCTCTTATAGAAAGTTTACTAGTCTAGCTAATAAAGTACTCTACGCTAGTACTTACCTCTAAGAAATAGTAGAATAATAGTTCTAACCCTTTAAACGTAAAAAGTAATCTAAACCTAAGTTCTAATAGTCTATAGCAACCTATAAGATCTTTAGAGATTACTATAACTTTACTAAGGCCCTTAAGGCGGTATTTAGTAGAGTTAATAAGACCTATTAAGCAACGTACACCCTTATAATATACTAATAGAAGGGGTCTATATAAGACTATACTACTAAGTTCTAAGATGCAGCTTACCTAGCCGAGGGATACTCTAATATTACTTTATAAATATTCTACTACTAAGAACTTAAGAATAAAATTAAAGAAGCTATAACCTACTATAAGGAACCTAAAAGCCTTATAGAAATAATCTAACTAGCTTTACTTATAGATAAGCGACGTAATAAAAGATAGTTTAATAAGAAAACCTACTCTTCTAATACCTTATAACCTACTTAGCTATATTATACCTAGGAAGAAGGAGATACTATAGAACTAGATAGTACCTAGAGAAGTAATAATAGAAAAGAGAAGTAAGGCAAGCAACCTCCTAGAAAGGAATAGATAGATTAGTAATAAGCCTAATTTAATAAAGGACTATGCGTCTAATACGGAGATAAATAGGGCCCTAGGTACTAATACCCCTAATAGTTAAAGAAGAACGAGCGTATTATATCTATAGCTTAGATAGAAGAACCTTAAGAGGCCTTAATAGCCTAGATAGTTAACTATACTATAATTATAACGATAGGCCTCTTCTACTAGGTTTCGGAGTCGCCTAGTAGATAATTAGATCGAAGGTTTTACCTTAAGGATAAGAGTAGGGAGGTAATAATTAGAGAAGGAAGTAATTACGTGTATACCGGGCGCAATAAGGCTCTATTACTCTAATAGGTAAAGATTAGATTCTTAAGTTAACTATAAAGGGTTAAATGTCTAGCTAATAAGCGTATACTATATACTACTAGGAAAGCTATAATAATCTAAGGTGCCCTTAGCTAATAGTATAAGTATGCCGTTTATTAAGGGCATAGGTGTACCTTTTCTTAAGGGCACTACAGTACCGTCTACTAAGGGTATAGGTGGGGCGCACGTAATATCGGCGCTAAGCTACCTTTCTAGTTTTTAACTTCTAACGGTATAGAGTAGTAGTGGTGTTTATCTTACTTATACCTATCCTATATACCTGCTTGCCTATCTTCCTAGAATCTACCTTCTTACCTTATAGACCTTCTTCCCCTATAGGAATCCTGTCTCTAGTAGTTTCCTATAATAACTATATCCCTAGTAGGATTCTTTCCCGTGCGGGATCTTGCCTATAGCATGCTTATAGTATTACTACGCTACTTAGCCCTGTTTTCCTTTAAGGCTTTACTAGCTATAGAGGAACTTAGTCCCTATAGTACTTTCTCCCGTATAAGCTTTCCGCCCTTAGGGTTATAAAGCTCTTATTATCTATAGTCTATAATACTACCCCCCCTCTTAAGGATCTTCGGCCTAAAGATTTATCCGTCTAGCTATATCTTAGGTTCTAGTGTTCTTATTAATCTTTTTTTTATACGTCTTTTATTATACCCCTAAAACGACCTCGTGCTAATAAGTCTAAGCCTTCTTCTTATTCTATTAAGCAGTATTATATTATCTTATAGTATAAAGGTCTTCTTACTAAGATTTCCGCTTATAGAGTTAAGATAGTTCCTTATACTAATTGCGTCGAGTATAAGGCTAAGTACGTAGCCTTACTAGGTAATCCTTTAACGTGTACTTCCTATATTCGGTCGTGTTGTTCTAGTTATAATATTATAGTAAAGAGTACTTCTAGGTGTAGGTTTACGTTCTATTTTAGTAGTATTTTACTAACTTTTCTTAGTAGCCGCCCTAGATTAAAAATAGGCTCGTTTATCCGCTAAGGAGAATACTACTTTAGTAAAGTTACTTTATTTACACTAGTATTAGCGTTTCTTAGAGTCTTATTGTTCCCGTATAATTTAGGAGGGTTTTAAATCCCTTAAAAAGTTAGAGCGTACTAAGGCTTTCTCTATTGCGGGTAATCCTACTAACCCTAAGAAGGTTAGTATAATAATAGGCCTCTTCTACTAGGTTTTAGAGTCGCCTAGTAGATAATTAGGTTAAAGGTTTTACCTTAAGGATAAGAGTAGGGAGGTAATAATTAGAGAAGGAAGTAATTATGTATATACTAGGCGTAATAAAGCTCTGTTACTCTAATAGGTAAAGATTAGATTCTTAAGTTAACTATAAAGGTTAAAGTATCTAGCTAAGGAGCGTAATTATATATAGGTAGGAAAGCTATAATAATCTAGTTTACCCCTTAGGATATTAAGGGTTACTAGATTATAAGGTTTAAGGGATTAGGTAAAGGTTTAGATTAGTGCTAAGTCTTTTAATCTATTAAGTAGGTCTTATAGAGTCTATATAATACGGCGCTATCTACTTCCTAGTTTTTAACTTCTACTAGTGTAGAATAGTTATAATATTCTCCTTACCTACTATCTACTACCTTTATATCTTATCTCCTTTCTAGACTACGCCTATACCCCTATAGAATTTCTTCCCCTATAGGCCTTCTAGTTTAGCAAGTTCTTCTTAGTTTTTTATAACTTCCTAAGTCCTAGTAGGTAGTCTTCCTATACAGGATTTCTAACTATGCGGCTCTACTAGTCTTAAGGGATCTTAGCCTCTATAGTATCTTTTCCTATATAGGCTTTCTACCCTTAGGGCTATAAAGCCCTTATTACCTAGGGTTTATAATACTACCCCTTACCTTAAGGATCTTCGTCCTAAAGATTTACCTTAAGGTATATATCTAGTATAGCTTTTCCTACTCTTCTCTTCTTCCTATAAGTCTCTTATTATATCTTTATCTAAGTATAAGCGTAAAGAATAGTAAGCTAAGCGTAAGTATCTTAGTATAAAGATTAACTCCTTATATAAACTCCTAGATCTTAATATACTAATTCCTTACGCCTAGTATCTCTTACTTAAGGAGTAGAGAGAGGTTATTTTATATTAAATTACGCCTAGGTATTCTTATTATAGTAAGTATACTTAGAGGGGGAACGCCTATTATAATATAAGCGGTACTAAAGAAGGTAACTATAAGTAGCCCTTTCTCTCTATATTATTATTTACTAACTTACAAGATAGTTATCTAACTAGAGTAAGCTATTTCTTAGGTAGCTTCTAAGGAGGTAGAGGCTTTAGAGGCTATTTCTAAGCTAACGCAAGAGCTACGCTCGGCTTCTTCTTATTTAGAGCGTTCGCGGAAATAGAAACTTCTATTATAGAAGTACGGTAGCCTAATATTAAATAAGAAGGCTTAGTCTATTAAGAATTTAGAGAAGCTAGATAAGCTTAAGGCGTCTCGCGAAGCTAGGGATCTAGTTAACCCTAAGGATACTATACCTAGGCGATTAATAAAGCGCCTATATAGTAAGTCCTTAGCTAATAGCGCTACTATAGATCCTAACTAGTCTATTAGTTCTCCTAGGGCTAGGTCCGCTACTATACCTCCTAGGGCGTCTAAGCTAGTTAACTTAGCTTAGCTATCTCTAATACCTAAGTATAATTTTAGGTCCTTTATATTTAAGGAGCTTCCGGTTTAGGTTAATCTAGGTTTTAGTAATAGAAGTTATTAATAAGGTCTCTATAGCTATTGTAGTTTTCTAGTAGTTTCTAGATATAGTCCTAGTCTCCTTCCTATTATAGGAGGTATCTAAATTAACTATTAATATAGCCGCTATTAAGTACCTTTTCTACTACCTAGTCTATATTTTTATCGGCGTCTAGATTCTCTAGTACTATTTCTTCTATTTATTTAATTAGCGTAGCGTTTTCGGGTGCTAGTTCTAGTAGTACTATATAGAAAATAGGTACTATCTTTATATTGCTTAGTAGCTTAAGACGGTAATTAACTTTCCTAAGTTTCTCTTTAATTTTAAATAGACCGATTTTCTTAAAATCTAGTTTATTATTTAGACACCTAGTCTTAATATTTTTTCTAAGGAGGTAGACCTTATCCCCCCTTTTAAGCTTTAGTACCTCCTAGTACTGTCTATTATAGTAGCAGGATATAAGAAATCTGTTATATTCTATATTAAGGCTAAGCTATTTATAAAGTGCTTTTAGCTAGTCGGATTAGAGGATTCCTTTCTAGGTAAGGGATTCGCTTAGTATTAGTTCTCTATAAGCTATAGGTTTATACCCGTAGTTAGTATAGAATAGTAACTCCTATATAGCTAAGGCCTTTAAACTATTATAGGCGAACTAGGCAAGAGGTAATAGTTTTACCTAGTTATCTTATATATAGTTAAGGTAATAGTAAAGGTATTACTCTAGGGTCTAGTTTATTTATTCTATTTATCTATCTATCTACGGGTATACTGTAGTAGAGAGCTTATATTTAGAACTAAGCTATTAGGTAAGGCTCTACTAGAATCGCAAGGTAAATAGGTAATCTCTATCTAAGACGAGCTTATCTAGTAGCCTATAGTTACTAAGGATTATCCTAAGGAAGGTATAGGCTAGATCTTCTATAGTTACTATTTTTAGGTAAGGTAGGTAGTATATATACTTAGTAAGCCTATTAATAATAACTAGGATCGAGTTATAGAGCGTGCTAGTTAAGGGCTCCTTTAACTAAGGTAGATCCGTAATAAAGTTAAGTATAATTAACTACTAGGGTCGTTCTAGGGCTAGTAATAGTTAAAGTAGTCTATAGGGTGCGTGTCTTAAGGTTTTACTTTAAATATAAAGGTCGCACTATAAGATTACCTGTTAAATAGTTCTTCTTAGCCCTAGGAAGTAGTAGTTCCTAGAGAGTCTTTTAATCGTCTTATCTATTCCTTAATAACCGTATGCTAGTGCTTCGTAGAGATCTTTAATTAGTTCCTCCTATAGTAGCTTAGGAATATAGACTAATCCTAAAAATAGGATGGTGCCGTCTATATTCTTTATTACTTAAGGGTTGTTCTTAATCTTACTAAGTTCTTATACTATAGAGTCTTACTTATAGGTATCTCGGATTTTGCGCGTCTAGTCGTTATCGCCAATGTATATAACGGGCGCGAGTTGTCTAACTAGGATAAACTCTTCTTTAGTTGTTTTATTTAGCTATAGTAAAGTAATATATACTACTATAAGGGTACCGTCTTCCTCTTATTTAAGTACTACTAGCTATAAACTAGGTTTTCCTACTATATAGTCGGCTCTTCTACTTAGCGCATCTACGCGAGCGTTCTCGGATCCCTTTCTATAGGTAATCTTTATATTATAGGATACTAATTCCTCCGCCCACCTAACTTATCTTCTAGTTAATTCTTTAGTAGTTATAAAGTGTATAAGGTTCTTATAGTTATAGTAGACTATTACTTAGTATTTAGCTCCTTTAAGGTAATATCTCTATATCTTAAAAGCTATAACTATAGTAAGTAATTCCTTATTATAGATATTATAGTTAAGCTCTAGGGGTGTTATCTTCCGTAAGTAATACGTAATTAGGTAGAGTTAGCCTTACTTATCTAGTTAGCTAATATAAGCGCCGATAGCGTAGTTAGAAGCATTAGTTTCTACTATAATTAGTAGTTCTAGGTTATAAATACCTAAGATAGAGGCTTTATAGAATATTCGCTTTAGAGAGTTAAAGGCTATCTACTAGGCTTCTTCCTATTTAAAACTATACTCTTTCTTTATAAGGCGCGTAAGTAGCTTAATTACCTTAGAGTATTTTTTAATAAATTTTCGGTAAAAGTTAGTAAATCTAAGAAAGGATTATATATCTTTTACCGTCCTTAGTGTCGGCTAATCTCGGATCACGTCTAGTTTCTTATTATCTATACTAACTTACCCTAGTATAATAATAAACCCTAGAAATTCCGTTTTCTAGGTAATCTATTTATATTTCTTAGGTGTAATTTATAGGTCTTTCCCTCTTAGAGCTTTAAGAACTTTTTTAATATACTCTATATATTCTTTAAGGGTGTCTAAGTAGATAATAATATTATCTAGGTAGGCCGTGTAAAAGATATCTAAATATAGACGTAGTGTCTCGTTTATAAGGCTTTAGAAGGTTACTAGAGTATTAGTAAGCCTAAATAGTATTACTATATACTTAAAATATCCTAGGCGCGTTTAGAATACTATTTTCTACTCTTCCCCTTCTTTAATATAAACTAGATAATAGCTATCGCGGAGGTTAAACTTTATAAAGTACTTCGCGGTTTATAGCTTATCCTATAGTTTATTAATTCTTAGGAGAGGGTAATAGTTCTTAACTATAATATTATTTAGCTACTAGTAATTAATATAGAGGCGGAGCTTACCGTTTTTCTTAGGGATAAATAAGATAGGGTATCTAGCTAGTAATAATAAAGGTTAGATATATCCTCTTTCTAGGTTCTTTTCTAGGTATTCCTATAAAAACTCTAGCTTAGTTTAAGAGAGCGAGTAGATAGGTTTAAATATAGGTTATACTCCTAGTATAAGGGGTATTTTATAATCCTAAGGTTAGTATTAAGGTAAAGCTCCTTTTCCTTATTCCTTATAGAGGTCCGTATATTTCTAGAATTATTTTAGTATAGATTCTATATTTAGTAGCGGGGGTTTCTCCTCTAGAGTATTAGTAGTAATAGGTCTTATAATACCGCTAAGTTCTCTATATATTTACTTACTAGTTATATTACCTTTATTAGTTACTAAAAGATTCCTACTCTTTATACTAACGTTTTAGCGGCCCTAGTCTTAGCTAGGCTACGTAAGCTTCTCTATATTAGCTTTACTATATTACCTATAGATTCTCTAGGGATAGTCTCCTCTAACTAACTTTAGGCTAGTATCCTTTTCTTAAGGCCCCTTATATTCTATAGAGGCTATAAAATACGCGGCAGCTTTCCTATAGTTAGCGAGTATAGGCTTTCCCCTTATTAGGTAACCTAATTATATACGTATAATAATTCTTTATTCTATCTCTTAACTAGGTTTTAGGTAGATAGTATAGACTTATTCTCCTCTACGCTTTATACGCTTTATAGCTCCTAGGGAGATTTCTCTAACTTCTACTAGGCTCTCCTAGCTCTAGCTACTCTAGCTCTCCTAGCTCTAGCTCTTTAAGTTCTAGCTTACTAGCTTAGACTTCTCTAGCTCTAGCTCTTAGCTCTAGCTACTCTTAGTAGGTAACTTAGTTCTCCTAGCTATAGTAAGGTATTTAGTATATTATTTATCTAGAAAGGTAATTTCTTCTATTCTTTAGTTAATATAGGGTATATATATTTTTAACTATAGGATACCTAGGATTATATTATATCCTAGTATTACTATTAGGTTAAAACTAATCTTTTCCTTATAGTTTCTTAGAGATAAGGGGTTAAGTCCTATTTTAATATAGACCTATCCTTTTCTATAGGTTACCAGGGAGCCGTCTACTATACTTAGTAGATATAGATAATCTTTAGTTTAGTATAATAGTTAGTAGCTTATAATAAATTTAGAGTTAATAAAGTTCCCTTGTACGCCGCTGTTAATTATTACTACGGCCTATTTTCTATAAAAGGTAACAGGTACGTATAAGAGTTAGTATAGAGCTAATCTAGTAGGAATTAGTCTATTTAATATATATAATACCTAGTTAAGGGACCTATCTAACGGCCCCTCCTAGGGTCCCTAACTAGGGAGGTTATCTAGTTTTTTAATAGTTAGCGGTTCCTAACCTTATTCTATAACTATATATTTAGGTCTTTAGATAAGGTAAGGGCCATCTTTCCCTAGTATATCTAGTATTAATTCTACTTATATTAATAAATAATATTCCCTTACTAAACCTAGTATTACTACTAGGTTATATCTAGCTATAAGTTAGGTGTCTAGGTAATATAGGGTTATCTACCGTGTTTACTAAATTAGATTTTCCCGTATACTTTTAGGTACTTAGTAATTTAGCTAAGCTATTTAGAATCTACCTACTCGGGCTCTTATTTACTATCTTTAGATTTAGCCTTAGGTTTAGGCGTACTCTTATAAAGTTCTCCCGTATTACTATTTACTAGTTCCGTATCTAGGGGAAGCGTATATTATAAACCCTAGGTAACAAGGGCTTTATAGCCCTAAGGGTAGAAAGCCCGCACGGGAAAAGGTACTATAAGGGCCAAGATCCCTTAAGGCTAGTAGAGCCGCACGGTTAGAAATCCTGTACGGGAAGACCGCCCGCTAAGACTAAGGAAGTCATAGGAAACTAAGGAGGACTCGCTAAACTAGAAGGCCCGTAGGGGAAGGAATCCTATAGGGGTATAGGCGTAGTCTAGGAAAGAGACAAGGTATAAAGGCAGCAGGCAGTAGGTAAGGAGGACATTACGACCCTTCTATACTAGTAGAAGTTGGAAACTAGGAAGCAGGCAGCGCCGTATTACGTGGACTCTACAAGACCTACTTAATAGATTAAAAGGCTTGGCACTAATCTAAACCTTTACCTGATCCCTCAACCCTTATAATCTAGTAACCCTTAATATCCTAAGGGATAAACTAGATTGTTATAGCTTTCCTACCTGTATATAATCACGCTCCTTAGCTAGATACTTTAATCTTTATAGTTAACTTAAGAATCCAATCTTCACCTATTAGAGTAATAGAGCCTTATTACGCCCGGCGCACACGTGATTACTTCCTTCTCTAATTATTGCCTCCCTGCTCTTATCCTTAAGGTAAAACCTTTAACCTAATTACCTGCTAGGCGACTCTAAAACCTAGTAGAAGAGGCCTATTATTATACTTTAACCACCCTCCTTGCAAGAAAAGGAAGGTATCCCTAACTAGGAAGTATTACTCTAAAATAATACTAATAAGCAGTACTTGTTATACCAAATATAACGGTTAGCATGGGAGACGCGGAGCCGCAGTAGCCTTAGTAGGTACCTCCGCCTTATACCCCTCCCAGCAACGAATAGCTATACTAGCTAATTCTAGAACTGCGCAATGAGAACGTAGTCCTTAGGATACAACTTAGTTAAGTATTAGCGGCACCTCTAGCCACTAAAGTTAAGGTTTCTAAACCTAACCTATACTATAGAGATTGTAAGAAGACGCAAGACTTCCTATCCTAACTAGACAATTATATCCACTTCTCTTATAGGAAATTCGCTAGTCTAGCCGACGAAGTGCTCTACGCCAGCACTTACCTATAAGGAATAGTAGAGTAATGGTTCCGACCTTTTAAACGCGAAAAACAATCTAAGCCCGAGTTCTAATAGTCTATAGCAACCCGCAAAATCTTTAGAGACTACCGTAACTTTACTAAGGCCCTTAAGGCAGTATTTAGTGGAGTTAATAAGATATATTAAGTAATATACACCCTTATGACCTACCGATAGAAGGGGTTAGTATAAGACTATACTACTAAGTTCTAAGATGCAGCCTACCTAGCCGAGGGACACTCCAACATTACTTTGCAAACGTTCTACTACTAAGGACTTAAGGATGAAATTAAGGAAGCTATAACCTACTACAAGGAACCTAAAAACCTTATAGGAATAATCTAACTAGCTCTGCTTATGGACAAGCGACGCAATAAAAGATAGTTTAATAAGAAAACCTATTCTTCTAATACCTTACGACCTACGCGGCTATATTACACCCAGGAAGGAGGAGACGCTATAGAACTAGATAGTACCTAGAGAAATAACGACTAGAAAGAGAAGTAGGGTAAGCGACCCCCTAGGAAGGAATAGACAGATTAGCAACGAGCCTAATTTGATAAAGGACTATGCGTCTAATACGGAGACAAATGGGGCCCTAGGCACTAATGCTCCTAATAGTTAAAGAGGAATAAACGCACTACGTCTACGGCTTAGATAGAAGAACCTCAAGAGGCCTTAATAGCCTAGATAGTCAACCACGCTATAATAAGATGGACCGCATGCTACGAGGACGACTACTCTACTTACTAGAGCGATAAAGATGCTATAGGGTGGTATCCTAAGAAGTTATAAAGAGTTAATACTATTAAACGAACCCGGGCAGCGCCTATAATTAGCGAACTAGCTGACGCGCTTCCCCTAGACACAGAACTAGTAAATAGTAATATAGGAGAACTTTACAAGAGCACGCCCGAACCCGAGGCTAAATCTAAAGATAGTAAACAAGAGCCCAAGCCGGCGGATTCTAAATAGCTCGGCTAAATTGCTAAGTACCTAAAAGTATATAGGAAAGTTTAATTCGGTAAACGCGGCAGACAACCCTATATTACCTAGATACCTAACTTATAGCTGGATATAACCTAGCAGTAATACCGGGTTTAGTAAGGGAACATCGTTTGTCGATATAAATAGAATCAACACTAGATACCCTAGGGAAAGACGGCCCTTACCTCGCCTAAAGACCTAAACACCTAGTTATAGGACGAGGTTAGGAACCGCTAACTATTAAAAAACTAGATAGCCTCCCTAGTTAGAGACCCTAGGAGGGGCTATTAGACAGGTCCCTTAACCAGGTATCACGCATATTAAATGGACCAATTCCTACCAGATTAGCTCTACACCAACTCTTATATATACCCGTTACCTTTTACAGAAAACGGGCCGTAGCAATAATTAATAGTGGCGTACAAGGGAACTTTATCAATCCTAAATTTATTATAAGCCACTAACTATTATACTAAACTAAAGATTATCCGTACCTACTAAGCATAGTGGACAGCTCCCCGGTAACCTATAGGAAAGGATAGGTCCGTATTAAAATAGGACTTAACCCCTTATCCCTAGGAAACTATAAGGAGAAGATTAGTCTCGACCTAATAGTAATACTAGGACACAATATAATCCTAGGTATCCTATAGTTGAAAATACATGCACCCTATATTAACTAGAGAATGGAAGAAATCACCTTCCCGAATAAATAATATGCTAGACACCTCGCTATAGCTAGGAGAACCAAGTTGCCTACTAAGAGTAGCTAGAGCTAAGAGCTAGAGCTAGAGAAGTCCGAGCTAGAGAGCTAGAACTTAAAGAGCTAGAGCTAGGAGAGCTAGAGTAGCTAGAGCTAGGAGAGCCTAGTAGAAGTTAGAGAAATCTCCCTAGGAGCTATAAAGTGTATAAAGCGCAGAGGAGAATAAGTCTATACTATCTACCTAAAACCTAGTTAAGAGATAGAATAAAGGATTATTATACGTATATAATTAGGTTACCCAACAAGGGGAAAGCCTATACTCGCTAACTAAAGGAAAGCTGCCGCGTATTCCGCAGCTTCTATAGAATATAAGAGGCCTTAAGAAGAGGATACTAGCCTAAAGTTAGTTAGAGGAGACTACCCCTAGAGGATCTATAGGCGATATAGCAAAGCTAATATAGAGAAGCTTACGCAGCCCGGCTAAGACCGGGGCCGCTAAATATAGAACGTCAGCATAAAGAGTAGGAATCTCTTAGCGACTAATAAAGGCGATGCGACTAGCGAGTAAATATATAGGGAACTCGGCGGTATTATAAGACCTACTACTACCAACACTCTAGAGGAGAAACTACTGCTACTAAATATAGAATCTGTACTAAAATAATTCTAGAAGTACGCGGACCTCTATAAGAAACAAGGAAAAGGAGCTTTACCTTAATACTAACCTTAGGATTATAAAATACCTCTTATACTAGGAATGCAACCTGTATTTAAACCTATCTACTCGCTCTCTTAAACTAAGCTAGAGTTTTTATAGGAATACCTAGAAAAGAACCTAGAAAGAGGATATATCTAACCTTTATTATTACCGGCCGGATACCCTATCTTGTTTATCCCTAAGAAGAACGGCAAGCTCCGCCTCTGCGTCGATTACTAATAGCTAAACAATATTATAGTTAAGAACTATTACCCTCTCCTAAGAATCAACAAACTATAGGATAAGCTATAAACCGCGAAGTACTTTATAAAGTTTAATCTCCGCAATAGCTACTACCTAGTTTATATTAAAGAAGGAGAAGAGTAGAAAATAGTATTCTAAACGCGCCTAGGATATTTTAAGTATATAGTAATGCCGTTTAGGCTTACTAACGCCCCGGCAACATTCTAGAGCCTTATAAATAAGACACTACGTCCGTATTTAGACATCTTTTACACGGCCTACCTAGACGATATTATTATCTACTTAGATACCCTTAAAGAATACATAGAGTATATTAAGAAAGTTCTCAAAGCTCTAAGAGGGAAAGACCTATAAATTGCACCTAAGAAATATAAATAGATTACCCAGAAAACGGAATTTCTAGGGTTTATTATTATACTAGGACAAGTTAGTATAGACGACAAGAAACTAGACGTAATTTAAGATTAGCCAACACTAAGGATAGTAAAAGATATACAATCCTTTCTTAGATTTGCTAACTTTTACCGAAAATTTATTAAGAAATACTCTAAGGTAATCGAGCCACTTACACGCCTTACAAAGAAAGAGTATAGTTTTAAGTAGGAAGAAGCCTAGTAGATAGCCTTCAACTCTCTAAAGCGAATGTTCTGCGAAGCCCCTATCTTAGGTATTTATAACCCGGAACTACTAATTATAGTAGAAACCAACGCTTCCGACTACGCTATCGGCGCTTATATTAGCTAACTAGACAAGCAAGGCCGACTCCACCTAATTACATACTACTCGCGGAAGATAACACCCCTAGAGCTTAACTACAATATCTACAACAAGGAATTGCTTACTATAGTTATAGCCTTTAAGATATAGAGATATTACCTCAAAGGAGCTAAATACCAAGTAATAGTCTACTGCAACCACAAGAACCTTATATACTTTATAACTACTAAGGAATTAACTAGAAGACAAGTTAGGTGGGCGGAGGAATTAGCATCCTATAATATAAAGATTACCTATAGAAAGGAATCCGAGAACGCTCGCGCAGATACGCTAAGTAGAAGAGCTAACTATATAGCAGGAAAACCTAGTTTATAGCCAGTAGTACTTAAATAAGAGGAAGACGGTACCCTTATAGTAGCATACATCGCTTTACTATAGCTAAATAAAACAACCGAAGAAGAGTTTATCCCGGTTAGACAACTCGCGCCCGTTATACGCATCGGCGATAACAACTAGACGCGTAAAATCCAAGATATCTACAAGTAAGACTCTATAGTATAAGAACTTAGTGAGATCGAGAACAACCCTTGAGTGACAAAGGATATAGACGGCACTATCCTATTTTTAGGATTAGTCTACATTCCTAAGCTACTATAGGAGGAACTAATTAAAGATCTCTATAAAGCACCAGCACACAGTTATTAAGGAATAGACAAGACGATCGAAAGACTCTCTAGGAATTACTACTTCCTAGGGCTAAGGAGAACCGTTTAATAGGTAATCTCGTAGTGCGACCTCTATATTCGAAGCAAGGCCTCGAGACACGCACCCTATAGACTACTTTAGCTATTACTAGCCCTAGAACGACCCTAGTAGTTAATTATACTTAACTTTATTACAGATCTACCTCAGTTAAAGGAGCCCTTAACTAGTATACTCTACGACTCAATCCTAGTTATTATCAACAGGCTTACTAAGTACGTATACTACCTACCTTACCTGAAAACGGTAACTATAGAAGATCTAGCCTACACCTTCCTTAGGATAATCCTCGGCAACTATAGGTTACTAGATAAGCTCGTCTTAAATAAAGATCGCCTATTCACCTTGCAATTCTAGTAGAGCCTTACCTAATAGCTTGGTTCTAAATATAAACTCTTAACTACAGTACACCTGTAAATAGACGGACAAACGGAACGAATAAACTAGACCCTAGAATAATACCTTCGCTGTTACCTTAACTATATATAAGACGACTAGGTAAAACTATTACCTCTCGCCTAGTTCGCCTATAATAGTTTAAAGGCCTTAGCTACACAGGAGTTACCGTTCTACGCTAACTATAGGTATAAACCTATAGCTTATAGAGAACTAATACCAAGCAAATCCCTTGCCTAAAAAGGAATCCTCTAATCTAACTAGCTAAAAGCACTTTATAAACAGCTTAGCCTTAATATAGAGTACAACGGATTTCTTATATCCCGCTACTATAATAGACGGTACTAGGAGGCACCGAAGCTTAAAAGGGGGGATAAGGTCTACCTCCTTAGAAAAAACATTAAGACTAGGCGTCTAAATAATAAACTAGATTTTAAGAAAATTGGTCTATTCAAAATTAAAGAGAAACTTAGGAAAGTTAATTACCGTCTTAAGCTACCAAGCAATATAAAGATAGTACCCGTTTTCTATATAGTACTACTGGAACCAGCACCTAAAAACGCCACGCTAATTAAATAAATAGAAGAAATAGTACTAGAAAATCTAGACGCTAACGAAAACACAGACTAGGTAGTAGAGAAGGTACTTAATAGCGGCTATATTAACAGTTAATTTAGATACCTCCTATAATGAGAAGGAGACTAGGACCATACCTAGGAACTACTAGAGAACTGCGATAGCTATAGAGACCTTATTAGTAACTTCTATCGCTAAAACCCGGATTAACCTAAACCGGAAGCTTCTTATACACGAAGGACCTAAAATTACACTTAGGTATTAGAGATAGCTAAGCTAAGTTAACTAGCTTAGACGCCCTAGGAGGCATAGTAGCGGAACTAGCCCCAGGAGAACTAACAAACTAGTTAGGATCCACAGCAGCACTATCGGCTAAGGACTCGCTATATAGGCGTTTTAGCAATCGTCCATACGCAGCATCCTTAGGGTTAACCGGATCCCTAGCTTCGCGAGACGCCTTAAGCTTATCTAGCTTCTCCAAATCCTTAATAGACTAAGCCTTCTTATTTAATATTAGGCTACCGCGCTTCTATAATAGAAGTTTCTGTTTCTACAAACGCTCTAAATAAGAAGAAGCCGAGCGTAGCTCTCGCGTTAGCTTAGAAATAGCCTCTAAAGCCTCTACCTCCTT
>JAJMVL010000244.1:0-19634 GCA_023082095.1 Dothiorella sarmentorum | reverse complement strand
GCACTCGCACCCCCAACACTCTCCCCCTCCTCCCCCTCCTCCAACCAAGTAACCCCACCCCCCGTCCCCATCGACGACAACCCCGTCGTCCTCCTCCTGCTCCTCCTGACCGCCGTCCCTTCCCCACCGCTCAGCCTCTCCCGCCGCGTGTGCTCAAACAGCAAGTTCGTCTCCCACGGCTCCATCTCCTTTTGGATGACGACGGAGTGCCGGTCGGTCTACCGCCGCGCCGACGAGCATCGGCGCCAGGGTGGTCAGCAAGGGCCAGTATTTGTCGCCGCCGGCGGTTTTCCTCGTCTTGATCGGCAGCAGCAGCATTGGGTTCTCGTGGGAGTGCTTTTGCTTCTTGGACGTGGGTGTGGTGGGAGTGGGGGAGGGGCTGGAGGAGGAGGTGGAGGGGTGGTGGTGGTGGTGGTGATTGCTACTCACTCTGTCCCACTCCCACGGTAGCCCGTAGTAGGTCAGCGTGTCGGGGGAGATTTGGTTGCGGTGGACTTTGGTGGTTGGTTTGGTGGTGGTGGTCGTCGTGGTTGGGGTGACGGGTGCGGGTGCGGGTACGGGCGGGCGTTGGTGGTGGTGGTGGTGGTGGTGGGGGTGGTGTTGGGACGGTTGGGCGGCCGTTACCACCCGCGGGGGTGGCGCCGCCCAGGCGCTGCTGCTGGTGGGAGCGGGGCGGGACTCTGGGAAGTTGACCTGGAAGGAGAAGGGGGGGTGGCGGGGTGGCGGAGGCGGTTGGTGCGGCTCGGGGAAGGAGAAGGGGGAGTGCAGGGCTTGGTGGGCGCCGCCGACGGGGGGGCTGGGGTCGGGGAGCTGGAGGTTGAGGCCGGCTGCGGCTTGTTCGGCTGCAGGGGGCCGGGGTGAGCGCGTGGGAGGGCTGCGGTGGCGGTGGTGTTGGTGGTGCGTGGATGAGGAGGTTTGGTGGCGGTGGGGGAGGAAGCTGCCTTTGGACCCGGTGCGTTTTCTGTCGGCCGAGTCGGGCGAGTTGTCGCCTCGTTTCTGCATCTTGACGACGTTGATGTCTTTTTGGCTGACTGATCGAAGTCTGAGGGCCTTTGCGAGGCGGCGGAAGCGGCTGGCCGTGGTGGATTGACGCTTGGAGGGGGCCTTTGGTGTCTCTGGCTCACTCTTCGGCTTGCTTTCCCAGGGCGCCACTGCAGGGGATGGACCGTAATCGGCTGAGGGCTGTCTCTCAGTCGGGTGGGTGATGGACTGGTCGAGGGCAAATGGGATTGACATTGCTGTTTCTGAAGCCAGGGGGGATGGATCTGAAGGACGGCTTTGGGCTCCCGACGCTCCACTCACACTCTGAGATGGTGCTTGCTGACTGCGGCCGGGTTCTTCAGCTCGAGCGTTGGGAGCATGGCCTCGAGTCTTGAAGGAAATCTGTGGCGATCGCTCTTTCTCGGCGGCATCGGGCGGCTTCTGGGGCGTGGTCCACATGCTGCTCTCAATCTGCTCGTGGATGCGGCGTTCGATGACGAGGAGCTCCGACGTCAGCCGCTGGTGGATCTGGTGCACCTCGTCCTGGTGGCGCTGCTCGGCCTCGCGGATCTGCAAGCCCGTCTGCTGGTAGATGGAGTTCATCTCCTGCTGGGCGCGGTCCTCGATCAGCCTCGCCTCGTGCATCAGCATGTTGCGGCGCTCCTGCTCCCTCTCGTGGTCCAGCAGCACCTGGTGCTTGTACTCCTCAATCGCCGTCTCCCTGACCGACTTCTCCCACATCTCCTCCTTGCCCCTCGTCTTGACAAACTCCTCAATCACCACCTTGCGCTCCTCCTCGCTGAGCCCGCGGCTCTGCAGCTCCTCGACCTTTCGCGCCAGGTTCTTGTTGTGCTTCTCCATGGCGCGCAGCTTGGAGGCGATGAACTTGCGGAACTGCTCGTTGTCGCGCTCCCACTCGCTGGCCGACGGCTGATCCGCCGACGCCTTTTTCTGGTTTTTCCGCTCGCCCGCCTTCTCCTTGGTCATCTCCACCGACGACTCTTCCTTGAACGTCGACGACGCGTCCTCGATCCACGTCAGGTTGACGGGCTGCGGCGAGCCTGCCGCAGAGGGGGAACCGCTGCTGCGGGAGAAAGCCATCTTTGGCCGCACGCCGTCGCTCGGTGCTGTAAAACTGGCGTGGCGCTCGGATTCTGAGAGGGCGCGGATCACCAGCTCTCGATCCCACCCCGCCTCCTCCTCGTAGTCGTCGTCGTCGTCGTCGTCTTCTCCCCACTCGGATGGGATTCCTGGCGAGAGGGAGGCCGAGGCAAGCGTGCGAGGAGAAGCGTAAACGGTCTGCGCCCGCCAAAGCTTCGGATCGCCTGACACGCGGGGTTTGGAGTGGATTTCTTCTTCAGTGGTGGGTGAACAGGTCGAGGGTGTGTTGGACAGGTGTGGCAGCGAGCCGTCGGCATTCCGGTCTTGGGCAGGTGGAGGCGTCTGCGGCGGCTCGGGAACAGAATCGTGTCGTATCAGAAGCGAGCTTGCCAGGAACGATTTGATGTCGGGTAGCTGGCGTTCCAAGGCGTCGAGGTCGTTGGAGATGCGCTCGAAGATGTGACGGGTTTCGTCGTTGCTGCAAAGTGTTAAGCAAGGTGACGGCGTGGCGGCAGCTACGTACCGGTCGCGGCCAATTTCTCTCCTCTCCTTGAGCAGGCTGCTGACGACGCGTAACTTGATATAGATGGCCTCGAAGGATTTGACGATAGATTCCCTGAAGCCGCTTTCGGAAGATTCCACCATGTCTAGCGCGCCATGGGCCACGCCAACGCCATCGCTCCAGTCTTTGAATCTCGCGAGGCAGCCGTCTAGCTTGCTTAGGTGCTTGATGCTGATGGACCTGCTGCTGTCGCTTGTGCGGATCGTGTCGAAGCGCAACAGCAGCTGCTGGTGCAGCCATGGGAGGGAGCCACGACCCATGTTTTGGAGCGGCAGCAGGGATTGCGGGCGAGGGCCATGATCAAAAGAGAAAGCGATAAATGTGTGGCGCAAAGGTTGACATGTGATTGCAGCAGCAGGAGGTGGGAGCATGCAAGATGCATTAGTGAAGTGGAGAGCTACGACCTGGGGTACCTGGGTACGGTTCCTGCACTAACGGGCAGATACTACCTACTTGTCATGTCCACGGCTGAGCCGCTGTCACCTGGCCTTACATACGTCAGTGGAGTAGCCAACGTTTCGGATGTTTCCAGAGATGAGAAGTCATTAGCATGAACCGCGTTGGGATGTTTGGAAGAGCGAGAAGACGGCACGGCTGCTTACAATCACTCTGATCTTCATCTGTCCTTGAGCGGCCATTGTTACGTAGAAGCGAGGGGAGTTATTACTATTAGCCTACCACAGAAACACAAACCCAGCAACCCTTGCATCATCAACCAATCCTTCCACCCGCCCATCCATCATCCCGTCATTAACTTCCATGTCAATCGCCAAAAACCCACTACTTCAGGAGACGCAACCGTTCAACCCGCAAAGCAGGACCAAAAAAAAAAAAAAAGAAAGCCGAGAAAAAGAAAAGAGGAAAAAACATCGCCATCCACTTTACCCCACAACGCCCTTCCCGCCTCCGGCCCTCTTCCCCTTCGGCACCCTAAACACCCAATAAAGCCCCAACGCCGCCCCCACATTCACCCCCACAAACACCCACACCACCCCAAAATCCCCCCACGCATCCCTCCCCGCCCCCAACCCCTCCAAAAACGCATCCGCGCTCCCCATCGGACAATACCCACACACTCCCCCCTCCCCTCCACCCACCAAATACCCCCCCACCCCCTCCACCCACGCCCGCACATACTCCCCACACCCCACCCCCTCCGGCGCCGCAAACACCAACACCTCCTCCCGCGCACACCTCACCTCCGCCCCGCCCACGCCCGCGCCCAGCAGCGCCCTGACGAGATACGTAAAGGGCGAGACGCGATGGAGCCACCGCCAAGCACGCGGCAGCAGCGCCGGCGGCGCGAGCACGCCGCAGAAGATGAGGCTCAAGCTCAGGCAGAGCTGGGCGAGGTTGGCGGCGGCGGCGGCGGAGGGGGCGGGGGCAACGAGGGCGGTGGCGAAGGAGGAGGCGAAGCACAGGGCGGCCCAGGTGAGGAGCCAGAATAGGGGGGCGCTGCTGTGGGGGTTGCGGTGCAGGCCGAGGAGGTGGTAGATGGGGAGGTGGAGGAGGAGGGAGGCGGCGGTGTTGTAGGGGAGTTCGGCGAGGAGGGAGGCGAGGAGGAAGGGAGGCCAGGAGTAGGTTTTTGAGGGCTGCTCGCGGGCTTCGTAGAGGGCGCGTTGGGTGGTGAGGAGGGGCATGGTTTGTTGGATGAGTTGGCCGAAGATGGTGAGGAGCATGAAGATGGCGAACATTTGGTTTTGGAGGCCTTGGATTGTGGTGGGTGAGTTGAGGAAGACGAGGCCGATGAAGAGGGCCTGGTTGGGGGGGTTAGTGAAGTTTGACTGACGAGGTGTTTTTTCGGGGGGAGGCTTACTGAGAATAGGCAGACGGAGAACTTGGAGTAGATGTAGGTGGGGGTGCGCCAGTACTGCTGGAACACCCGTTTCGTCACCTCGCGCATCTGGACGCCGAACGACGCGGCGAATTCCCTGTGCTCCTCGTCTGCTACCATGCCACTGACGCCGCCGTCGTCGGCGGACTTCAAGCCGACGGGCTTCTCCTTCAACTGCAGCAACTCCTGGAACATGGCGTCGTACTCCTGACTGTCTCGCCACGCCTGGGACCAGTCCACATCGGAGCTGCACCCAGGCGCGGCGCCGATGACCTCCAGCAGCCACTCGGCCGGATTGGCCTTGTCCGGGCAGCGTCGGCCCTCGTCGCACCGCTCCTCAAAGTAGTCGATGACGGTGCGCGAGTTGTCGCCAATGTCGCCAAAGTAGATGGTCTTGCCGCCGTTGTGCAGGAGAAGCAGCCGGTCAAAGCGCCCGAACAGCATGGCCGACGGCTGGTGGATTGTGCAGAGCACCGCCTGGCCTTCCTTGGTCAGCCTCTCGATCAGGTCGCAGATGGCCCACGACGTCTGCGAGTCCAGGCCCGAGGTGGGCTCGTCGAGGAAGAGAAGCGCGGGTTTGGCAGCGAGCTCGACGCCGATGGTCAGCCTGCGACGCTGCTCGACATTGAGACCTGGGAGAATAGGTGTGAGCACTCGTTTTCACCACACTTGAAGGACTGTGCTTTGCTCTCTTACCCTCTCCAGGCACGCCGACAACAGCATCGGCATACTCCTCCATGTCCAGCAGCTTGATTACTTCCCATGCATAATCCAGCTTCTCCTGCTTCGGCACGTGCGCCGGCTGTCGCAGCAGCGCACTGAAATTCAGGGCTTCCCGCACCGTCGAAGTCTCGAGGTGGAGGTCTAGTTGCTGAACGTAGCCGGTTGAGCGCTGGAAGTTCTTGTTCCGCGGGAGACCATCCACAAGCACGTCTCCAGTGACGACGCCCACGGTAGTCCGCGCTGCGAGCGTGTCCAGAAGCGTCGTCTTGCCGGCCCCTGAGACTCCCTGTCCACTTCTGCTTAGCCATATCCGCATTGCAATGCATTCAGGCACAAACTTACCATCAACGCCGTCAGTGTTCCCGGCTTGATCCAACCGTCAACATTGTCGAGAAGCCTCTTCTGCCCATCAGCAGACTTGATATCATAGCACAGGTTCTGCCAGTGAAAGACCGACGTCTGCTTCTTGATGGAAGCCGTGGTGCCAGAAGAAGCACCGATGATACTCCCGCGCTGCTGCCCAGTGGCAGCCTCCACGTCGTCCCGCTGCTGACTTTCCGGTTTCGGCCCATGGCCGCGTCGAAACACCAAAACCTCGCCTTTCGACCTCTTTTCCCGGATGAACTCGGTGGCCACGAGGTACGTGCCCATGAAGAGAAAGATGAATCCGACGATGGCGCCAAAGTCCCTGATCCCATGTCAACAACCAACTCTCCATAAACATTGTAAAATCAACCTTACCTCCACCTATGCGCGTACTCATACTGAAACGCCGCCCTCACATACGCATCCCCATCCACAAACCCCGCACCCGGCTGCGCGCCCACGGCATTGCACACGCGATTCCCCGGCGCGGCGTCGGGATAGCCCGGCACAAAGGCCTTGCACTCCCAGCTCCGCCCGTGATGCTCGTTGACCATCAGGGCCTCGAAGCCGTAGGCGACGGGGTCGACCCAGTTGATCCAGCGGCACCAGGCGCGCATGTAGCGGATGGGGATGACGAAGCCGGTGAAGATGACGATGGCCAGGACGAGCAGCGTGGCCGGCACCATGGCTTGGCTGATGGTGCGCGACACGGACGCGATGGTGCGGAAGACCATGGACATGGCCAGCGTCAGCGCGAACGAGACGAGCAGGAAGAAGAAGAAGGCCGAGGGCGTGCGCCGGAGGTTGGCCATGAAGTAGAAGGTCAGGTTGAAGACGATGCTGTTGGCCAGCTTGCTGGGGATCTCGGTGAGGAGGCTGGCGAGGGCCTCGGCGCTGGGGTGGTAGAGGGCGTAGCGCGTATGCTTTTCCACGATGGGGCGTTGGGCGTAGAGGGTCAGGATCTGCGGGTTGGCGTTAGTATGCTGATCAACTTGCAGTGCCGGGATGTTGTTACCTCGAGAGCACTGCCAAATGCGTTCATGAGGATGGCGAAGAATAGGAGGGCTCCGCGCTGGAAGAAACTCCCTGTATCCTCCTTCAAGTTGAAAAACACACTCCCGATGATCAGCGCTATGACGGCGTTTCCAATCAACTGTGATATGGTAAGGTTCGGATCAGCTTTCAGGCGCTTGAGGCACCTCCACATGCAGAGCTGCACCTGCTGTAAGTACGACAGGGTATATGGGGACTTGGTCCGTCTGGAGGAACTGTCAGCTGAACATGCCGCATCAAGACTTCAACCACCACTTACGCCAGCTTCGCCTGCTGCGCCTTCTTCGACGCCACGAACCTGTCCAAGTACTTGCCGCCAAACGTATACTTTCTGTCGTACTCGGGCAGGTCCTGCAAGAGCCGATGATACTCGTCACTGGCCTTCCACAACGCAGCAAACTGGTCCGCAGTGCGCGGGACGCGGTTTTCGTAGCCCTCCCGCACGATCCTCTCGGCCGGACTGGTCATGGACGTGAGGAAGTCGGCCGTGGTTTGGCGCTGCGGACACTCGAACCCCAAGTCGACAAAGTAGTCCTTGGCCTCTTCGCA
The DNA here is from genome assembly GCA_023082095.1 of Dothiorella sarmentorum. Classification (NCBI taxonomy): domain Eukaryota; kingdom Fungi; phylum Ascomycota; class Dothideomycetes; order Botryosphaeriales; family Botryosphaeriaceae; genus Dothiorella; species Dothiorella sarmentorum. Next base: position 12,465 of record JAJMVL010000244.1, on the reverse strand, counting down.
GCGCCCGAAGAAGATCTGACGGCCGTCGTACAGCACAGTCACCTTGTCAAATATCTGTTTCCCCGTCAGTCAGAACCCTCGCAACCCACTCTCCTCAGCCCTCTTACATCGTAGATGCTCTGGCTGGCTTGATAAATAGCCACGCAGGCGGTGACACCCAGATACTCCGCCTGCACCTTCAGCGTCTTGCAAAACTCGAGCGCATTCGCGCTATCCAAGCCCCTGGTGCTATTATCCCAGCACTGCAGCGGCGCCCGGCTGAGCGTCGCCTCCGCAATACTCACGCGCTTCCTCTCCCCACCACTAACCCCGCGGATGTACTGGTCGCCGACTTTCGTGTTGAGCGTATGCCCAATACCAAACATGGCCATAACCACGTCCCGCATATGCGCCGCCCACTCCCCGCGGTCCGTGACGCCACCAAGCAGCATCCGCGGCGCCCTCGCCCGTGCCGCGAAAAGCAGCGTATCACCAACCGACAGCGAGGGGAAGTGCACGTCCAGCTCAGCCGTGTAGATGGCATCGCCGCGGAAGTCGTGATGCATCTGGTCCGCGCAGATACCTGATCCATCGTCAGCCACAATCGCCCATCCACCATCCCTCAAAAAAGAACTCACCCTGGTAGTTCAAATAACTCCCCTCATCCACCCTCACCCCCTCCGTCTCCCCCGCCACCGTCCGCAACAACGTCGAACACCCACTCCCCGGCGGCCCCAACACCAGCAACGTCTCCCCCGCCTCCACCACCCCATCAAACCCCCTCAAAATCTCCTTCTCCCCCCCTTTGCCTCCCCTCCCCCTCCTCCAAACCCACTCCCACCCCCTCACCACCACATTCCCCACCGTCGGCTGATACTCGCAACCGCCCTCGGCCGAAGCCCCCCTCACGCTCAAGTTCGCAAACGCCACCCCCACCGTGCGCCCGGGCTGCCTCTCCGGCTCCGCCGCCTGCATCCGCAGCACCGCCTGCGCCCACGCCCGCGCCGAAAAGCTCGAGCCCTTGGGGTCGAGCGCGGAGCCGGGCTCGGCGCGGAAGGGGTTTTCCGTGGTGCCGGCGCTCCCCTCGACGTACTGCGGCAGCGCCGAGTAGCGGCGCGCGACGCTGGTGACGCGGCGGGCGACTGCGGCGTAGTCCTTGTCCTCGTCGGCGGTGGAGGAGTCGATGGTGGTGGCGCGGTGGCGGTGGCGGCGGGCGGTTGCTGTGGCTGCGTCGCTCTTTGCGCTGGTGGCCGAGGTCCATTTGGTGGTGGTGCTGTGGAGGCTGCTGGGGGGAGGCGGCGAGGATGTGGACTCGTCGCGGGTTTCGATGAGCTCGATGAGGGAGGGGTCCGGGAGGTGTTGGATCGAGGCGGTGCTGTAGCGGGTGCTCGCGTTTTCGGCGTCGGTCCAGGCGCTGCTGCTTTGCGCGTTTGAGTGGGTGCGCGAGTGCGTGCCCGTGTTGCGGTGCAGGATGGTCATGCCGACTTGCTCTCCTCTTCCTCCTCCTCCTTCGCCGCCGCCGACGCTGCCGCCGCCGACGCTGCCGCCGCCGCCGCCATCGGCGTCTGAGTTGGCGGCGGTGGAACCGTGGCGGCTGTGGATGAGTTTGCGGAAGTAGACCATTCGAGCTTGAGGGTGCGAAGGTTGGAATGGCTATGATGGAACAGTGGAATTCTCACGAGAGAGAGAGATATGTTTTGATGGGGTATGCTCTGTGTGTAGGGTTGTAGCAGACGAGGTACAACGCTCTACTGCTGTATCATCCGATGAGATATGAGTTTGACCGTTGCCAGGTGGGCTGGGGGCCCGACCCTGCGGTCTGTTCCATCCCTTGCATGGACTTCATCACCCATCACGCCTGAGCGTGAGCAAGGGGGACTTTCCGAGCTCTAATGAATGTGCTGCCATTGTCGAATAGATTGGCAGTAATTTGGCAGGGAACAAAGGGTTGTCGGAGAGGATATTAGCCAAGAAGGACTTGACAAGATTCTCTCTTGACAAGGTATGCAGTTTCGACGCGTGGTGATGTTGATAGATCTACTTGCTCTCTGCAAGACTCAACAATATAGCATTGGCATGGCAAAATTGAGACAAGGGCTGAGGATGTTGCAATTGTCGCGATGCGCGACTGTTGAACCAATGACGTCTAATATGATGCTACATTGGCAGTCAACATTCTTCTCTCTCCCACGCACACCTAGATCAAAGGACCATGAACTTTTTCTGCTTCACCTGGGGTGTTCCAATCGGCTTTTTTCCCGTTGTCCTTGGAGTTGAGAGATTCATATGGACAAATTAGTGCTTCTTTCCGGGAAGTGGTCAAAAGCGGTGCGCAGACACCTGCTTTGATGAAAAAGATGAGGTTGTGAGGTTGTGGTACGATGGAGAAGAAGATTGGCAGAGTAGAGACGGGAAAACTTCGGATTGACAGAACGCTGACCTCATGGGCGCACCCTTGCACTCTCGCCAGAGTCGGCTGCGTGCGTGGGTGAGGGTCCATCTTCTGCACACCCTGCCATAGACACGGCATGCTCCAGGTCCAGACACTCCTTGCCCGTATCGTAGACCAGAATGAAATTCGGTCTTCTCGCTGCCTGAGCCTGTAGCGCTTGCGAGCCGTGGCTGCCTGGCGATTTCCTCCTCTCCCGAGACCGCAGGAGACCGATCCAGACGCCTCTGCCGCGCACCTCCAACAAGTCCACCGACAAACCCAGCCTGTCCCTCGGCACCCTCACCACTCGTGCATCGCCGCTATGAGGACTGCTACAGAGGAGGTCGCCCTCTCCGACACCAGCCGCTCCTTCAGACGCGCCAGCAACAACGAATACGCCTTCCGAGTCCCAACTCCCCCGCGCATCATCATCCCGCCGCCCGCGGTGAACAGCCAGGAGACTCCAACTGGTCTCCATGTGACGTCTATTTCCACGCTCGATGGCCGCGGCCCCAACCTGAACTTTCTGGCACGCATCAATGGCGGCGAACTCACCACCCAGAACGCCGGCTTGGAGTGGGCTTACGAGAAGCGCCGCGAGGCTCAGATGGTCACTCCGTACATATTTCTAGGTGCGCTTCCCGCCTTCCGCTTGGTGGTTGTAGCTAATCGCTCGTCGCAGGCCCGCACGGCGCGGCTAAGAACCGAGACTTCCTCACCAAGGCCAACATCACCATGCTGCTTGCCGTCAAGCAGGCCGGCATGCCCGTGAATGCTGCCGCCCGCATTGCCAACGAGATGGGCATCGCCTTCCACACCGTCGATATCCGCACCCCGCAAGACCTCATCGCCTCGTTTCCCCGTGCCGCGGACATGGTGAATGCGCACCTCGCCGACGTTAATGCCCGTATACACGCCGGTGAATGCCATCTCCAGCACGGCAAGGTGCTCGTCTTCTGCGAGTCTGGCAACGAGAAGTCGGCCACGGTTGTTGTGGCGTGGATCATGGAAATGCTGGACGTGGATTTCCTCAGGGCCATGCAGTTTGTGCAAAGCCAGCGTTTCTGCGTCAACTTTGATGACCATCTCAAGAACGTGCTGCAGTCATACGGCGACATCCTTGCCGCGAAGCGCGAGGTCGCACTTGATAGCGCGCACAGACTGCCACAACAGCACGTTCCTCTCCAGAGCAGCTCGAAGCGTACCTTGGATTCGACTTACGACGAGGACATGGACGTCGACACGGTGTCAGAAGCCGATGTATTACGATTCGGGGGCCGAGCACATGTTCCTTTTGAGAGCATTGATTGAGTTTGTATTGACTTGAGCTCCACCTGCAGCTTTTGATCTCGCCAGGCATGACGACTTTTCACATCGGACTGGCTTTCGCGTTCTAGCGCCGGACTGATCTCTTTGAGTTTTAGCTGTTGCAAGCTGTTCTGTATGTTGTCGCTCGTTATGTTCCACTCCGCGACGTGCGTGCTGACCGCGAGCTTGCCCCATAGACAGAATACGACCATCAGGGAGAATATGGATCGGGGCTGGTGGCATTATACCCCGTGGCGTTTCGCTTTACATATACATTGCGAGACTCTGCTTATAAATAGTAAACTATGAATGAGAGGTATACCGCTCGGTCCTTTTGAGTATCTTGCGTCGTGATTCCCTAGGGGTTAGGCAACTAGGTAGAATATCGTGTCTTCTGTCAACAGGTTTATCACTAAAGTTTACAGGACAGCTGCGTCGCTGTGGCACAAACGTTCAATTGGCGAGCTCAGTCACTCGGGTTGGTGAAGAACGGACCAGGGCAGTGATTGTGAGCTATCACTGAACGACATTCACTGCCCCAAATTTCCATCCCCACCGTAGCCACGGAAAAAATCAAAAAAAATCTCGACACTACCCGCTTCTACGAGCTTCTACTTTGACGCGCCCTCAATCGCTGCGCCCTCGCCCTCAAACTCCGGCCACTTCAACCTCACCCGCCAAGACCAACACCTTCGCGCGGTCACGCCTTCCGAACCATTGACCGCAACAACCCGCTGCCTAGCTATGAGACTGAGAAAGGAGCGCGAGCGGCGTGCGCCTCGTCGCTTCGAGGACGAGCTCGATCAAATCTACGCACCGGAGACGCCCGCCCGCCAGGTCATCCGCCCAGCGACCAGGCCCGCGCGTCCTGCCTTCCACGTGGTGTCGAGCAAACCGTTCAATCCAAACCTACCTCCGGCCGCTTTTCCCAGTCTGCCGTTGGATGGTCGGCAGGCTCCTCGTGGAGGTGAATTAGGTCAAGATCGTGGCGCCACTGGAGACGTGATCGACTTGACCACCCCAGGACCAGAGGTTGCGAAGGATGTGTTGGACTCCAGCGTGGATCAGCATGGTGTACTGGAGCACCGGTGTCCTTCGTTGTCACCGATTCCATCGCAGCAAGCTCAGAAACCCTCGTTGATTGCACGGCTTGTTTTGGACAAGGGTGAGCAGCAGCAGACGTCTCTACGGGAACTGTTGAAGCGCGTGGACTCGCGCCAGGCATTACGCTGGACAACCAAAGCACGGCCGTACACCATCCCAGGCTTTAGCGATCGCCAAACTCTAAAACAATGCGGCGTAATTCTCAATGACTTAGTCGAGGAACAGTATAAGGTGCACTCAACTCTGCTCTCCATGAACGATGACGACGCTGACAGCACCTCATCGAAAACCAACAAGGTCTGCCGCGTCCCTCAACCCCCCTTCCAACGACACTCTCTACCCTGACATGCCAAAACGAACAGATCCTCTTCTCCTCGCTCCACCCAATGACGCGCTCCACCATCATGGCCAATATGCACGCCACCGCCATCCGCGAACGCTTTCCCGATCCGCTCTTCCCACTCCAACACCTCCTCGACCTGCCCGCCCACACCATTCTGGAAACCCTCGACGACCTAGACAAGGCTATCGACGACGACTACTACCCAGACTGCTTGACGTCGCGCGCCCTCACGCCTGACCTCGTGCGCGCGTGCCGCTTCCTCCGCCAGCAACGTTGGCCACTGCGCTTCCTCAAGTCCTCTACAGTGAGGAGCAGCACTGTGGAAGGTGCTGAGCTGCGACCGCCATATGCGCCTGTGCAAGCGGGATGCCTGTCGCCCGCTGATCACGTCTTCTTTGGTAGGACTAGGGAGGTGGAGCCGAGGGATCTGAACGACGTCTTGTTGGGCAGGAGCGACCAGCCGCAGCAGCCCACTTGGGAGGGGCAGGTGCGTAGGAACATGTTTCCGATGGGCGGAGAGGTGAGTGGAGCAGCGGCAGCGGCAGCCACGACCAAGCGTATGCGGTCAGAGCAGATGGGGTTTGCGGAAGGACAGGCGCAGGCGGAGTTGCAGCGCGTGCGGTTTGGTCGACGGGAAGAGCAAGCGCCGTCGTTGTTGCAGCAGCAGAAAAGGCAAGATCAGAGGAGGCGTCCGTCTATGCCTGACCAAGGACCTGTCCTCGTCACCTCACCTCCACTTTCTACCTTCAGCCCCTTTACTACCTACGCAGCCGCTGTCCACGCGTCTGCTTCAGCAGAGTCGTTATCCTCAGCATTCCCTCTCACCCACGCTCTCCAACCAGGAAGTGAGCCGCTCTCAGCACGGCACATGGCACAACCACCGCGACCAGTCCACAACACTGCGCCCGCATCTTCAGACGAACCAGCAACAACACCTCTCCCTTCTTCATTCCTCAACGGCCACGCCCTCCCTGAAACCGCCTTCCTCGACATGTTCCGCAACAGCAGCAACGCCGCCATGCCCTCCCTCCACCCTCTCAACCAATCGCCCACCACGCCCCATGGACCCACTGCCACCAACCACCCCGACCGCAACCCAGCACCAGCCACCACCAACCAGCAGACGTCCTACCACCGCCGCCTCCAAGAACAGCAAGCCGCCCAAGCCCTCGCCCAAGTCTCCTCACTCAACCAGGCCGCCCACGCGGGAGCACTACCGACACCACCGCCGACTGCAACGGAATCGATGGCTACTTCTTCGCCCAAGCCTCCCGCCGTCGTCCCGACGGCACCTATGTCGATGACACGGACGGTGCAAGCGCACTTTGCGTTTCCGGATCGGAGCAATATCATGTTGCCTCCGCGACAGGTGGCGTATCTCAGGGGTGGATATGGGGCGGAGGAGGAGAGGGCGGCGGAGGAGGGGAGGGTGGCGGATGAGGATGGGTTTGCTAAATTTATGAAGGGGGTGGTGGAGGAGGCGGGGAGGGGTGAGGGGGTCGGTGGTGGGGAGGTGGATGAGGAGAACGACAAGGAGAAGCAGGATGCGTGGAAGAGGTTGGAGAAGGTGAGGGAGTTGGGGGAGGGCGGGAGTGAGTGAGTGGCTTTGAGAGGGAGAGGCGTGAAGTGGTGAGGGTTCTTTCCTTCCTGAGGTGGAGGGGAGTTTATTACGGGCATTGGGGGGTGGGGTTTGGTCATCCAGGAATTCTCAGCGGCTTGAAAGACTACGGGGGTTTTGGGTTCTTTGCCTATCGGTCATGACTAGCTCACTTTTCTTTTCCTTCTATCATGGGTTGATGAGGCCATAGGCATGGCTTTTGGTATCTTCCTTGATATGCCTTTGGCGTTCCACACAAATCATCATAACACGCACACTCTACTCCTCCATGGATTGTGTGACCGCTCTACTGTGCATTGTTTCTACCACATGACTTGCGGCACTCACCCTGTGATTCACAAAACACAAGCTGCACGGGACCTTTCCAGCCAGACACAATAGGGCTATTTAGCAACAATAAAAGATCAAAGCTAACATAAACCGCGTCTCTCTGCTCTTCACCGAACTACCTCATCCTCAGCCTTTCCACCTGCCACTATGGGCGAAAACACACCTCCTCAAACCGAAGACAACGCCGCCACGGATAGTGGCGACGACCCACAGCAGGAGCACCAAGAGCATCAGGAGAATCATGAGCAGCAAGAACAGCAGGAGCAGCAGGAGCAGCAACAGACCACCCTCCCCATACGCCCCCACCCCCTGACCGCCAACAACCTCCAGCAGCACCAGCACCAAATCACCCAGCAGCAAACCGTCCTCCCCTTCCGCCCTCACCTCCTCCCCTCCACCGTCCCGGCATACCTACAAGCCCAAGCCGAAGCCCAAGCCCAAGCACAAGCCGAAGCCCGAGCCCGAGCCCGAGCCAGAGCCCAAGCCGGACACCATGAGCCAAAGCCGGAAGAAAGCGCGGAAGAGGTGTCGGAGGGCGTTGTGTCGAAGGTGTGGGAGAAGTGGCGGGTGGATCCGGTGGGGTGGGTGAGGCGGGAGAGGGAGGGGTTGGGGGCGTATGCGGGGGCGACGGAGGGGTCGGGGTGGGGAGTGAAGAGGGAGGAGGAGGGTGAGGGAGTGAAGAAGGAAGTTGAGGTGAAGAAGGAAGACGAGGTGAAGAAGGAAGGCGAGGTGAAGGAGGAGAAGGGTGGGAGGAAGGGGAAGGGTGGGAAGGAAGAGGAGTCTAGCGATGAGGGAGGGATGTGGGCGGGTGAGAGGAAGGGGAGTTGTGTGAAGAGGGAGGATGGGGAATGAAGGACGAAGAGGGGAAGAGGGAAAGAGGGGAAGAAGGATGAAGGGAAGAAGACGAAGGAAGAAAAAAGATGAATGAAAGAGAGCATAAAAGGCTGAAGGCTCAGATGGCGATGAACGGAAAGTTGAACTGAAGAAAGAAGAAGACAGACCAGTCAAATACCTAGAGTCTGTTCTACCTAATCCGATTGCTTGAATTCAAAAAACCAGCAATGGCCGCAAGTAGGAGAGAATCGTTCTCTAGCTCATCATGTCCTGCGACCGATGAGGGGAGCTGAATGCCAGAGTAGGGTCTACAAACGACCAGGTGATGCATCACAGGGAGGGTGCATCATGACCTGCGTGAGACTACTCGCCATGTGAACAGCAGATGGATATTGTTTCCTCCACCATGGCGCAACCGATCTCACCAGCCCTGCCATGTCCAACTCCAAACCCACAGGACTGAACCCAGCACCTGCGCACCAAAGCAAACACACCATCCACCCAAACCCACAACGCTCCCACACCCTCCAACCCACCGCCAATCCACCACCGCCCCCATATTGCCCCTATTCTCAACCCGCCCCCAGCCCTAACACCAACGCAACAGCTTTTCCCAAACCCACCAAGCAAGCAGCAAAACATTTCGCCGCCCAAAATCCCGAAAGGAAAAGAAAAAAAATACGCAAAATATCGTATCTAATCATCATCAGCCGCCCAAACCGCCCGCGCGCGGAGTCACCGCCGCCGCCGATGATCTTCCCGCCAAGCTATTCGGCAATTGATATTGAGGGTCCCGGGGTGGATTGCGATGATTCAGCGCTTGGGGCGCGTTGCGGTATATGGAAGGGCGCGGCGGCGGCACCGTGGGTTTATCCTATCCCACGTGGCCGCCTTTTGCCCATACGAATGGTTATGGCTTGGTGGCTTTTGCTTCTTTTTTATTCTTTCTTAGCTTTTTTTCTTTACTTTACGCTTCTTTTTCGGGGGTGCTTTTCAGACTCGGCGAGCGGGAAGCGGGTGTTTTTGGAGGATTCACTACGATACAACCTTTCTACCAGTGACGGATGGATTTGGTTTTGGTGTGAGATGTAGCGCGAACGGGTTGGGGTAAGATTGGAAGGGTATGTTATAGAGAGGAGTGGAGTTGGACCGCGCATGAACGAATTCATTCGCCCGTACGCACGAACGGCCTTGAGAGCGGCCGGCGTACCTGAATGTGTGTAGTATGGCCCTTACCGCAGACATTAAGAGCCGGCGGCAAGCGTTGTAAACACCAGGGGTTGGCGAAGACTGTTTCGGGAGCAAGCGGAGAAGCACAGACAAATTGACGCGGACACCATCAACGGCATCTGAGAACATCCTCTCAATTAGGCAATCCCTGTGCCTTCGGCCGAACAAAAAAGCCCAACCAAAAAGTGCACTACTCTCTACTCTAAATTACGCTTTGCGCATCGCTTGGCACGCATGCCCGCTGGCCAGTCGTAATGAAACTGATCAATGGCCCAAGCTTTTCCGTTTTTCCTCCTTACTTGGCGGGTCCAGGTATATCGCCCTCCCAACCGTCTCTGAAATGCCAAGCGCCGTCTCTAATGCTCGAAGGATATCTTGCGAGATGGTGCCTGGGAGAATGCGAATATTAGGAAGTGATGAGGGAGAAGAATTATTAGTGATATTGGCTCGTAGTATCGGTGAAATAATGCGAAAGAAGCCGGCTGGTCTCCCGAGACCAAGATGAGCACCGGCCGCTAAGGAAGCTGATCGTCATCATGCGCCGCCCGTTTAGGCGCGCTTCGTGAAGGACAGATGGCAGTCATCCTGCAGTCAATTTCGTTAGCGCAAGTCCGTGGCGGTGTGCTCGTTGCGGGGACGTACCTTGGGGAAAATCGTAGCGAAGACCTTGATCTCCTCGCTCAACGGCGTGATCTTGTGCGTCCAGTCCAGCTCCATCGACGCCTTTCCAATCATGCCGATGAGGTTGTTGATGGCGTACACCTGGCCCAGGCAGTAATGCGGGCCAGTGCCGAAGACAAGCCAGTTCTTCGTCTGCTTCTCCGCGTCGCCTGTGATCCAGCGCTCGGGCTCGAACGAGTCAGGGTTCGGGTAAGCCTCGGGGTCGTGCAGCGCCAGGTACGTAGTCGGGACAACCATGGAGCCTGTATTTATTGTGTTAGCCGTGCTGAGGTCATACACCCGGCGATCGACTTACCCTTGGGGACCGTGTAGTCGTCGCTGAGCTTGAAAGCCTTCTTTGCCTGGTAGGGCACCATGATGACGGGAGGCCTGTAGCGAAGGATCTCCTTGACAACAGCGCGGGTATAGGTCATCTGATCCATCAGGTCCATGGTGAAGGGCTTGGTCTTGTCGCCGCCGCGAACGCGCAGCTGCTCCTCGCGGATCTTGTCCAGGTGGTCGGGTCTGTCGGCCATGAGCTGGAAGAGCCAGGTAGCGGCACTGCTGGTGGCATCCTGAGAAGCAAAGAGGAAGGTGAAGATGGTCATGGAAATCTCGAGATCGGTGAACATGCGAATAACCTGGGCGGGCTTCTGGGCCTCGATTCCCTTCTCCTTCTTCTTGTTGTAGTCCTCGGATTCGTACATGGACTTGACCCAGCAGTCGAGAATGCAGTCGGGCTCACCGCCAGCAGCCATGCGAACTTTGCTCTTGGCGGCGGCCTTGGCAAACTCGTCGAGAACCATGTCGGCCGCCTTCTTGCCGCGCCAGGTGTTGGTGAAGGGAATGATTATGGGGAAGTTGACCAGCTCGAGGGCCTCGGTGATGTAGTAGTAGTCGTCGGCGATCTTCTTGACCGACTCGTCGGCAACGTAGTGGCCGACAAAGGTGCGGAGCGAGACGGCGGTGATGAACTCGCGGAAGTAGTGCATGAAGGGCACATGCTTGCCGTCGTTCTCAGCGGTCAGTTCCAAAGCCTTTTCAAAGTACTTCTCGTAGATCTCCTCCTGGCCGGGCAGGTAGATGGCCAGGGCCTGGCGGGTGAAGAGGCCGTTGAGACCCTTGCGGTAATCGACGTGAGCCTTTCCATCGAGGAAGACCCAGTTCTCGGGGCGGAGCAGCTTGTAGGCAATGTCGACGACGCAGGGCTTGACGAAGGTAGGGGAGTTGAAGACCTTGCGGGCCATATCACGCGTCGACGCGATGACGACGAACCTGCAGTATATCAGCCAAGCACGGGCAGAGGAGCAGTGGGCAAGCTGACTTGTGGAAAACAGAAACGCAGCTGAGCGGGCCGCTGAGCCATTTTTCGTGGTACTTCTCGAACTTGGGATTGACAGATTCCAGGAATGGGCCGATAAAGGGGATCTTCCACATGGGACCGGCGATGGAGCCCTTGTTCCAGATGTACTTGACTGTTTAGGCGTCAGCGCTGACACAAGAGGGCTCGGGGGAGCGGCGCGACTCACTCTGGTCGTAAGCAACCAGGAGAGCGAAGAGGGTGATAACGACGGTCCAGGCGTTCATGCCCTCAAGCACGCGGCCAACGAGGCCGTTGGCAACCTGGGTGCCAGCGAGCTCCGGGGTGAACTGGGCATCGGCCGAGGGCGAGGCAAAGCTGCCATTGACGGCGGCGGCCATGGTTGGCGGTGAAAGCAGTTGTTGATGGTTTGGCGGAGGGAGAGAGGAGGGCTGCGAGCTCAGCGGCGCGGGCGCGAGGGCAGCAGGATTGTCAATGAGCGGCAGACGCGGTCGCGGAAGCTTGCACGACAGAATCCAGGCGTGGAGAGCGACGCGGAAAGCGGGCGGACGGGTGGTAATATGGCTGGTGGGTTTGATGACCCTCGCTGTCTTTGAAAATGGCGCCACGGCCGGCGCTCGGTATATCGGATATCCGCGCGTGGAAGCTTGTTGGCCCTATCACAACGCGTCTGTGCCTGTGCCTGGAAAATTGGTAGATTAGCTCACTGTGCCAGCAGATCCCCAAGCGCCCCTCGCCCCAGCATCACGAGAGGCCTGTCCGGCCCTGCCCTGCGGCTCTGCCAGTCTAGCCTGACGCGACAATCCTCCACCAAAAAAACCCACACCGACAGCGTGTTGCTGGAGTGAGAGACCCTCTTCAACGCCCATCCCGTGCCGGCAAACGCCGCGGGAGCACCGGAACGGAAACGCCTTCCCCGCAGCTTACTGTGCATCACTTTCCTGCGCAGCCTGACGACTGCCGGCCCTGTGTCCCACCTGCGAAGTCAAGGCCGCCGTGCCGTTCCTTTACGAATTTCTCAACGCTAGCGAGCCCTGTGGCGCGATAACACTTCCAGATGATCCCGGTGCGCCTCGATGCGGCCCAACGTCACCTCCTTTAGCCGGCACCAATGTGGGAGCCGGCGCACTCTTGGCCTTGCGCCATTCCAGCGCAACATCCACCAATCCGGGAAGGAGCCGCTCTGCAATCATGATAAGAACTGCTCGATACATCTTCTCCAAAGGCAGGTACAGAGGGGTTCTGCAGCCGACCGCTAGCGCGTATTTGTTTTTGCTCTACAACATGGGGAGCTGAGGTGGTTATCC
>JAJMVL010000243.1:0-19946 GCA_023082095.1 Dothiorella sarmentorum | reverse complement strand
AGCTTTCCTACCTATATATAATTACGCTCCTTAGCTAGATACTTTAACCTTTATAGTTAACTTAAGAATCTAATCTTCACCCATTAGAGTAATAGAGCCTTATTACGCCCGGCGTATACGTAATTACTTCCTTCTCTAATTATTACCTCCCTACTCTTATCCTTAAGGTAAAACCTTTAACCTAATTACCTACTAGGCGACTCTAAAACCTAGTAGAAGAGGCCTATCGTTATACTTTAACTACTGTCCTTATAAGAAAAGGAAGGTATCCCTAATTAGGAAGTATTACCCTAAAATAACACTAACAAGCAGCACTTATTATACCGAATATAATAGTTAGTATAGGAGACGCGGAGCCGTAGCAGCCTTAGTAGGCACCTCCGCCTTACACCCCTCCTAGTAATAAACAGCTATACTAGCTAATTCTAGAACTACGTAATAAGAACGTAGTCCTTAGGATATAACTTAGTTAAGTATTAGCAGCACATCTAGCTACTAAAGTTAAGGTTTCTAAACCTAACCTATACTACGGAGATTGTAAGAAGACGCAAGACTTCCTATCCTAACTAGATAATTATATCCACTTCTCTTATAGGAAGTTCGCCAGCCTAGCTAATAAAGTACTCTACGCTAGCACTTACCTCTAAGAAATAGTAGAGTAATAGTTCTAACCCTTTAAGCGTGAAAAGTAATCTAAACCCGAGTTCTAATAGTCTATAGCAACCCGTAAGATCTTTAGAGATTACCGTAACTTTACTAAGGCCCTTAAGGCAGCATTTAGTAGAGTTAACAAGACCCGTTAAGCAATATACACTCTTATAATATACTAATAGAAGGGGTCTATATAAGACTATACTACTAAGTTCTAAGATGTAGCCTACCTAGCCGAGGGACACTCTAATATTACCCTATAGACGTTCTACTACTAAGAACTTAAGGATAAAATTAAGGAAGCTATAATATACTACAAGGAACCTAAAACCCTTATAGGAATAATCTAACTAGCTCTACTTATAGATAAGCGACGCAACGAAAGATAGTTTAATAAGAAAACCTATTCTTCTAACACCTTATAACCCACGCGGCTATATTATACCTAGAAAGGAGGAGACGCTATAGAACTAGATAGTACCTAGAGAAATAATAACTAGAAAGAGAAGTAGGGTAAGCGACCTCCTAGGAAGGAGTAGACAGATTAGTAACAAGCCTAATTTAATAAAGGACTATGCGTTTGATACGGAGACAAATAGGGCCCTAGGTACTAATACTCCTATTAATTAAAGAAGAACAAGCGCACTATATTTACGGCTTAAATAGAAGAATCCTAAGAGGCCTTAATAGCCTAGACGGTTAACTACACCGCGATAAGCTAGACCGTATACTATAATAACAACTACTCTACCTACTAGAGCGATAAGGATACTATAGGGTAGTATCCTAAGAAGTTATAAAGAGTTAATACTATTAAACAAACCCGGGCAGCGCCTATAATTAGTAAACTAGCTAATGCGCTTCCCCTAGATACGGAACTAGTAAATAGTAATATAGGAGAACTTTATAAGAGCACGCCCGAACCTAAGACTAAATCTAAAGATAGTAAATAAGAGCCTAAGTAGGCGGATTCTAAATAGCTTAGCTAAATTACTAAGTGCCTAAAAGTATATAGGAAAATCCAATTCGGTAAACACGGCAGACAACCCTATATTACCTAGACACTAGACTTATAGCTAGATATAACCTAGTAGCACTACCGGGTTTAGTAAGGGAACATCGTTTGTCAATATAAATAGAATTAACACTAGATACCCTAGGGAAAGACGGCCCTTACCTCGCCTAAAGACCTAAATATATAGTTATAGAATAAGGTTAGAAACCGCTAACTGTTAAAAAACTAGATAGCCTCCCTAGTTAGGGACCCTAAAAGGGGCCGTTAGACAGGTCCCTTAACTAGGTATTATATATATTAAATGGACCAATTCCTACTAGATCAGCTCTATACTAACTCTTATACGTACCTGTTACCTTTTACGGAAAACGGGCCGTAGTAATAATTAATAGTAGCGTATAAGGGAACTTTATTAATCCTAAATTTATTATAAGCTACCAACTATTATACTAAACTAAAGATTATCTATACTTACTAAGTATAGTAGACGGCTCCCCGGTAACCTATAGGAAAGGATAGGTCCGTATTAAAATAGGACTTAACCTCTTATCTCTAGGAAACTATAAGGAGAAGATTAGTCTTAACCTAATAATAATACTAGGATATAATATAATCCTAGGCATCCTATAGTTAAAAATACATGCACCCTATATTAACTAGAGAACGGAAGAAATTACCTTCCCGGATAAATAATATATTAGATACCTCGCTATAGCTAGGAGAACTAAGTTACCTACTAAGAGTAGCTAGAGCTAAGAGCTAGAGCTAGAGAAGTTAGAGCTAGCGAGCTAGAACTTAGAGAGCTAGAGCTAAGAGAGCTAGAGTAGCTAGAGCTAGGAGAGCCTAGTAGAAGTTAGAGAAATCTCCCTAGGGGCTATAAAGCGTATAAAGCGTAGAGGAGAATAGGTTTATACTATCTACCTAAAACCTAGTTAAGAGATAGAATAAAGGATTATTATATATATATAATTAGGTTACCTAACAAGGGGAAAGCCTATACTTGCTAACTATAGGAAAGCTACCGCGTATTCTATAGCTTCTATAGAATATAAAGGGCCTTAGAATAAGAATACTAGCCTAAAGTTAGTTGGCGGAGACTACCCCTAGAGAATCTATAGGTAATACAGCAAAGCTAACCTAGAACGGCTTACGTAGCCCGGCTAAGACCGGGGCTGCTAAATATAGAACGTTAGTATAAAGAGTAGGAATCTCTTAGTAACTAACGAAGGTAATATAACTAGTAAGTAAATATATAGGGAACTCGGCGGTATTATAAGACCTACTACTACTAACACCCTAGAGAAGAAACCACCGCTACTAAATATAGAATCTATACTAAAACAATTCTAGAAATACGCGGACCTCTATAAGAAATAAGGAAAAGGAGCTTTACCTTAATACTAATCTTAGGATTATAAAATACCCCTTATACTAGGAACGCAACCTATGTTTAAACCTATCTACTTGCTCTCTTGAACTAAGCTAGAGTTTTTATAGGAATACCTAGAAAAGAACCTAGAAAGAGGATATATCTGACCTTTATTATTACTGGCTAGATACCCTATCTTATTTATCCCTAAGAAGAACGGCAAGCTCCGCCTCTGCGTTAATTACTAATAGCTAAATAATATTATAGTTAAGAACTACTATCCTCTCCTAAGAATTAATAAACTATAAGATAAGCTATAAACCGCGAAGTACTTTATAAAGTTTAATCTCCGCGATAGCTATTACCTAGTTTATATTAAAGAAGGGGAAGAGTGGAAAATAGTATTCTAAATACGCCTAGGATATTTTAAGTATATAGTAATACTATTTAGGCTTACTAACACCCCGGCAACTTTCTAGAGACTTATAAATAAGATACTATATCTGTATTTAGATATCTTTTGCACGGCCTACCTAGACAATATTATTATCTACTTAGATACCCTTAAAGAATATATAGAGTATATTAAGAAAGTTCTTAAAGCTCTAAGAGGAAAAGACCTATAGATCGCACCTAAGAAATATAAATAGATTACCTAGAAAATAGAATTTCTAGGGTTTATTATTATACTAGGACAAGTTAGTATAGATAATAAGAAACTAGACGCGATTTAAGATTAGCCGACACTAAGAATAGTAAAAGATATATAATCCTTTCTTAGATTTGCTAACTTTTACTAAAAATTTATTAAGAAATACTCTAAGGTAATCGAGCTACTTACACGCCTTATAAAGAAAGAGTATAGTTTTAAGTAGGAAGAAGCCTAGTAGATAGCCTTTAACTCTCTAAAGTAAATATTCTATAAAGCCCCTATCTTAGGTATTTATAACCTAGAACTACTAATTACGGTAGAAACTAACGCTTCTAACTACGCTATTAGCGCTTGTATTAGCCAACCAGATAAGCAAGGCCAACTCTACCTAATTATATATTACTCGCGGAAGATAACACCCCCGGAGCTTAACTATAATATCTATAATAAAGAATTACTTACTATAGTTATAGCTTTTAAGATATGGAGACATTACCTTAAAGGAGCTAAATACTAAGTAATAGTCTATTGCGACTACAAGAACCTTACATACTTTATAACTACTAAAGAATTAACTAGAAGATAAGTTAGATAGGTAGAGGAATTAGTATCCTATAATATAAAGATTACCTATAGAAAGGGATCTAAGAACGCTCGCGTAGATATACTAAGTAGAAGAGCCAACTATATAGTAGGAAAACCTAGTTTATAGCTAGCAGTGCTTAAATAAGAGGAAGACGGTACCCTTATAGTAGTATATATTGCTTTACTATAGCTAAATAAAATAACTAAAGAAGAGTTTATCCCGGTCAGACAACTTACGCCCGTTATACGCATCGGCGATAACGACTAGACGCGTAAAATCTAAGATACCTATAAGTAAGACTCTATAGTATAAGAACTTGGTGAGATTAAGAATAACCCTTAAGTAATAAAGGATACAGACGGCACTATCCTATTTTTAGGATTAGTCTATATTCCTAAGCTACTATAGGAGGAACTAATTAAAGATCTCTATAAAGTACTAGTACACGGTCATTAAGAAATAGATAAGATAATTAAAAGACTCTCTAGGAATTACTACTTCCTAGGGCTAAGGAGAACTATTTAATAGGTAATCTTATAGTATAACCTCTATATTTAAAGTAAGGCCTCGAGACACGCACCCTATAGACTACTTTAACTATTACTAGCCCCGGAACAACCCTAGCAGTTAATTATACTTAACTTTATTACAGATCTACCTTAGTTAAAGAAGCCCTTAACTAGCACGCTCTATAACTTAATCCTAGTTATTATTAATAGGCTTACTAAGTACGCATACTACCTACCTTACCTAAAAATAGCAACTACGGAAGATCTAGCCTATACCTTCCTTAGAATAATCCTCGGTAACTATAGGTTACTAGATAAGCTCGTCTTAGATAGAGATCGCCTATTTACCTTGTAATTCTAGTAGAGCCTTACCCGACAGCTTAGTTCTAAATATAAGCTCTCTACCACAGCGCACCCGTAAATAGATGGACAAATAGAATAAATAAACTAGACCCTAGAATAATACCTTTGCTATTACCTTAACTACGCATAGGATAACTAGGTAAAGCTATTACCTCTTGCCTAGTTCGCCTATAATAGTTTAAAAGCCTTAGCTATACAGGAGTTACCGTTCTACGCTAACTACGGGTATAAACCTACAGCTTATAGAGAACTAATACCAAGCGAATCCCTTACCTAGAAAGGAATCCTCTAATCTAACTAGCTAAAAGCACTTTATAAATAGCTCAGCCTTAATATAGAGTACAACAGATTTCTTATGTCCTGCTACTATAATAGATAGTACTAGAAGGCACTAAAGCTTAAAAGGGGGGATAAGGTCTACCTTCTTAGAAAAAATATTAAGACTAGGCGTCTAAATAATAAACTAGATTTTAAGAAAATTAGTCTATTTAAAATTAAAGAGAAACTCGGGAAAGTTAATTACCGTCTTAAGCTACTAAGCAATATAAAGATAGTACCCGTTTTTTACGTAGTACTGCTAGAACTAGCACCCGAAAACGCTACGCTAATTAAATAAATAGAAGAAATAGTACTAGATAATCTAGACGCTAACGAAAACACAGACTAGGTAGTAGAAAAGGTACTTAACAGCGGCTATATTAACGGTTAATTTAGATACCTCCTATAATAGGAAGGAGACTAGGACTATACCTAGAAACTACTAGAGAACTGCGATAGCTATAGAGACCTTATTAATAACTTCTATTACTAAAACCCGGATTAACCTAAACTAGAAGCTCCTTAAATATAAAGGACCTAAAATCACACTTAGGTATTAGAGATAGCTAAGCTAAGTTAACTAGCTTAGACGCCCTAGGAGGTATAGTAGTAGAACTAGCCCTAGGAGAACTAATAGACTAGTTAGGATCTATAGTAGCGCTATTAGCTAAGGACTTACTATATAGGCGCTTTATTAATCGCCCAGGCGCAGCATCCTTAGGGTTAACTAGATCCCTAGCTTCGTAAGACGCCTTAAGTTTATCTAGCTTCTCTAAATCCTTAATAGACTAAGCCTTCTTATTTAATATTAGGCTACCACGCTTCTATAATAGAAGTTTCTATTTCTATAAACGCTCTAAATAAGAAGAGGCCGAGCGTAGCTCTCGCGTTAGCTTAGAAATTACCTCTAAAGTCTCCACCTCCTTAGAAGCTACCTAAGAAATAGCCCGCTCTAGTTAGATAACTACCTTATAAGTTAGTAAATAATAATACAGAGAGAAGGAGTTACTTATAGTTACCTTCTTTAGCACCGCTCGTATTACAATAGGCGTTCCCCCTCTAAGTATACTTACTATAATAAGAATACCTAGGCATAATTAGATATAAAATAACCTCTCTCTACTTCCTAAGTAAGAGATACCGGGCGTAAGGAATTAGTATATTAAGATCTAGAAGTTTGTATAAGGAGTTAATCTTTATACTAAGATACTTATACTTAGCTTGCTATTCTTTACGCTTGCGCTTAGATAAAGATATAATAAGGGACTTATAGGAAGAAGAGAAGAGCAGGAAAAGCTATACTAGATATATACCTTAAGGCGAATCTTTAGGATAAAGATTCTTAAGGTAGAGGGTAGTATTATAAACCCTAGGTAATAAGGGCTTTATAGCCCTAAGGGTAGAAAGCCCGCACGGGAAAAGGCACTATAAGGGCTAAGATCCCTTACGGCTAGTAGAGCTATATAGTTAGAAATCCCGTATAGGAAGACCGCCTGCTAGAACTAAGGAAGTTATAGGAAACTAAAGAGGACTCGCTAAACTAGAAGGCCTGTAGGGGAAGGAATCCTATAGAGGTATAGGCGTAGTTTAGGAAAGAGATAAGGTATGAAGGTAGTAGGTAGTAGGTAAGGAGGATATTACAACTCTTCTATACTAGTAGAAGTTGGAAACTAGGAAGTAGGTAGCGCTGCATTATATAGACTCTATAAGACCTACTTAATAGATTAAAAGGCTTAGCACTAATCTAAACCTTTACCTAATCCCTTAACCCTTATAATCTAGTAACCCTTAATATCCTAAGGGATAAACTAGATTATTATAGCTTTCCTACCTATATATAATTACGCTCCTTAGCTAGATACTTTAACCTTTATAGTTAACTTAAGAATCTAATCTTCACCTATTAGAGTAATAGAGCCTTATTACGCCCGGCGTATATGTAATTACTTCCTTCTCTAATTATTACCTCCCTACTCTTATTCTTAAGGTAAAACCTTTAATCTAATTACCTACTAGGCGACTCTGAAACCTAGTAGAAGAGGCCTATTATTATATAGTAGTACTACGTAAAAAATAGGTACTATCTTTATATTACTTAGTAGCTTAAGATAGTAGTTAACTTTCCTAAGTTTCTCTTTAATTTTAAATAGACTAATTTTCTTAAAATCTAGTTTATTATTTAGACGCCTAGTCTTAATATTTTTCCTAAGGAGGTAGACCTTATCCCCCCTTTTAAGCTTTAGTGCCTCCTAGTACTATCTATTATAGTAGTAGAATATAAGAAATCTATTATACTCTATATTAAGGCTAAGCTATTTATAAAGTACTTTTAGCTAGTTAGATTAAAGGATTCCTTTCTAGGCAAGGGATTTGCTTAGTATTAGTTCTCTATAGGCTATAGGTTTATACCTGTAGTTAGTATAGAATAGTAACTCTTATATAGCTAAGGTCTTTAAGCTATTATAGGTAAACTAGGTAAGAGGTAATAGTTTTACCTAGTTATCTTATACGTAGTTAAGATAATAGCGGAGGTATTACTCTAGGGTCTAGTTTATATATTCTATCTAGCTATCTATTTACGGGTATACTATTATTAATAGCTTATATTTAGAACCTAGCTAACGGGTAAGGCTCTACTAGAATTGTAAAGTAAATAGATAATCTCTATCTAAGATAAGCTTATCTAGTAACCTATAGTTACTAAAGATTATCCTAAGAAAGGTATAGGCTAGATCTTCTATAGTTACTATTTTTAGGTAAGGTAGGTAGTATATATACTTAGTAAGCCTATTAACGATAACTAGAATCGAGTCGTAGAGCGTACTAGTTAAGGGCTCTTTTAACTAAGGTAGATCTATAATAAAGTTAAGTATAATTAACTGCTAGGGTTGTTCTAGGGCTAGTAATAGCTAAAGTAGTCTATAGGGTGCGTGTCTTAAGGCCTTACTTTAAATATAAAGATTATACTATAAGATTACCCGTTAAATAGTTCTCCTTAGCCCTAGAAAGTAGTAGTTCCTAGAGAGTCTTTTAATTATCTTATTTATTTCTTAATAACTGTGTGCCGGGGCTTTATAGAGATCTTTAATTAGTTTCTCTTATAGTAGTTTAGGAATATAGACTAATTCTAAAAATAGGATAGTGCTATCTATATCCTTTATTACTCGAGGGTTATTTATAATCTTACTAAGTTCTTATACTATAGAGTCTCGCTTATAGATGTCTCGGATTTTACGCGTCTAGTTGTTATCGCTAATATATATAACGGGCGCGAGTTACCTAACCAGGATAAACTCTTCTTTAGTTGTTTTATTTAGCTATAGTAAAGTAATATATACTACTATAAGGGTACCGTCTTCCTCTTATTTAAGTACCGCTAGCTATAAACTAGGTTTTCCTACTATATAGTTAGTTCTTCTACTTAGCGTATCTACGCGAGCGTTCTTGGATCCCTTTCTATAAGTAATCTTTATATTATAGAATACTAATTCCTCTACCTACCTAACTTGTCTTCTAGTTAATTCCTTAGTAGTTATAAAGTACGTAAGGTTCTTATAGTTGTAATAGACTATTACTTAGTATTTAGCTCCTTTTAAGGTAATATCTCTATATCTTAAAAGCTATAACTATAGTAAGTAATTCCTTATTATAGATATTATAGTTAAGCTCTAGGGGTATTATCTTACGCGAGTAATACGTAATTAGGTAGAGTTAGCCTTACTTATCTAGTTAGCTAAGGTAAGCGCTAATAGCGTAGTTAGAAGCGTTAGTTTCCACTATAATTAGTAGTTTAGGGTTATAAATACCTAAGATAGGGGCTTTATAGAATATTTACTTTAGAGAGTTAAAGACTATCTACTAGGCTTCTATCTACTTAAAACTATACTCTTTCTTTATAAGGCGTATAAGTAGCTTAATTACCTTAGAGTATTTCTTAATAAATTTTCAGTAAAAGTTAGTAAATCTAAGAAAGGATTATATATCTTTTACTATTCTTAGTATTAGTGTAACGATAGGCCTCTTCTACTAGGTTTCGGAGTCGCCTAGCAGGTAATTAGGTTAAAGGTTTTACCTTAAGGATAAGAGCGGGGAGGTAATAATTAGAGAAGGAAGTAATCACGTGTGCGCCGGGCGCAATAAGGCTCTGTTACTCTAATAGGTAAAGATTAGATTCTTAAGTTAACTATAAAGGGTTAAATATCTAGCTAATAAGTGTGCACTATATACTACTAGGAAAGCTATATAATCTGGATTAAGTATATAGATATGCTACTTGGATCGAGGGGATGGATTAGAGGTTTAGATCGAGTATAATCTAAAGTAGGTCCTCTTAGTAGGGTGCACGTGATATTAGCGCCTAACTACCTTTCTAGTTTCTGGCTTTTGTTGGTGCGGAACGGTTGTAATATTCGACTTACCCTAACCTTTCTAATATCCCTTCTACCTATTCTACTCTTTTACCCTTATAGACCTTCTTCCCCTACGGGAATCCTACCTATAGTTTCTAGCGGTAACTATATTCCTTAAGGGCTGCTTTCCCGTGCGGGAATCTATCTATAGCGCGTTGTGCTGTAGCTTACGCGTATCCTGCCTGGATTTCCCTTGCGGCTTAGTTTCCCGCGCGGATCCTTAGTTCTTAGGGTACTTTTTCCCGTGCGGGCTTTCTACCCTTAGGGTTATAAAGCCCTTATTCCCTTAGGTTTGTAATACTACCCCCTACCTTAAGGATCTTCGTCCCGAAGATTTCCCTGCTGGACTATATCTAGCGTTTAGCTGTTCCTTTATTTTCTTCCTCTGTAAGTTTTCTTAATATATCTTCTAATAAGCGTAAGTATAATAATTAGTTAACTAAGCGTAAGTCTCTTATAGAAAAGATTAATATCTTTAGTAAGACGATGCCTATCTCTTATAGTACGTGTTTATTAGCGAATGTAAAATAGAAGGAGGGGACTCCTAAGGTAGTGTATTAGATGGATGTCGCGGGTTTCCATCGCTATAGCAAGTATACCCAGCGCGGTTTGTCCTCTTGTAACGGGAGTAGTTTTAAGGATTCTAACTATTCGTCCTTAGTCGAGTTTCTTCTGGAGTTTTTACTAATAGTTGTTCTAGTTTCCTATCTAAAGAGTGCCTTAGATAAGGCCGAGGTAGAGGAGTAGATGGTCCTTAACTTACTATAGAAGAATATAAGTTGTCTTTAGCGGGTGCGTAAGCAGCGGGAGTTATTAAAGAAACGTAGTAGCTTAATAATTTCTAAGAAGGCTAAGATGGTGGAGGACCTTAAGAAGATTAAGAGACTTAAGTCTAAGGGCTTTAGTAGGGGTCCGTTTAACCCTAAAGGGGCTGCGCCTAGACGATCGACAAAGCGCCTACGTAGCAAGTCCTTAGCTAATAGCGCTGCTGTAGATCCTAACTGGTCTATTAGTTCTCCTAGGGCTGGTTCTGCTACTATGCCTCCTAGGGCGTCTAAGCTAGTTAACTTAGCTTAGCTATCCCTAATGCCTAAGTGCGATTTCAGGTCCTTTATATTTAAGGAGCTTCCAGTTTAGGTTAATCCGGGTTTTAGCGATAGAAGTTATTAATAAGGTCTCTATAGCTATTGTAGTTCTCTAGTGGTTCCTAGGTATAGTCCTAGTCTCCTTCCTATTATAGGAGGTATCTAAATTAACCGTTAATATAGCCGCTATCGAGTACCTTTTCTACTACCTAGTCTGTGTTTTCGTCGGCGTCTAGATTTTCTAGTACTATTTCTTCTATTTATTTAATTAGCGTGGCGTTTTTAGGTGCTGGTTCTAGTAGTACTATATAAAAAACGGGTACTATCTTTATATTACTTAGTAGCTTAAGACGGTAATTAACTTTCCTAAGTTTCTCTTTAATTTCAAATAGACTAATTTTCTTAAAATCCAGTTTGTTGTTTAGACGCCTAGTCTTAATGTTTTTTCTAAGGAGGTAGACCTTATCCCCTCTTTTAAGCTTTAGTGCCTCCTAGTGCTGTCTATTATAGTAGCAGGATATAAGAAATCTGTTATATTCTATGTTGAGGCTAAGCTGTTTATAAAGTGCTTTTAGCTGGTCGGATTGTAGGATTCCTTTCTAGGTAAGGGATTCGCTTAGTATTAGTTCTCTATAGGCTGTAGGTTTATACCCGTAGTTAGCGTAGAACGGTAACTCTTGTATAGCTAAGGCCTTTAAACTGTTATAGGCGAACTAGGCGAGAGGTAATAGTTTTACCTAGTTGTCCTGTATGTAGTTAAGGTAATAGTGAAGGTATTGCTCTAGGGTCTAGTTTATTTATTCTATTTATCCGTCTGTTTGCGGGTGTACTATAGTAGAGAGCTTGTATTTAGAACTAAGCTGTTGGGTAAGGCTCTACTAGAATCGCGAGGTAAATAGGCGATCTCTATCTAAGATGAGCTTATCTAGTAACCTATAGTTGCTGAGGATTATCCTAAGGAAGGTATAGGCTAGATCTTCTGTAGTTACTATTTTTAGGTAAGGTAGGTAGTATATATACTTGGTAAGCCTGTTGACGATAACTAGGATCGAGTTGTAGAGCGTGCCAGTTAAGGGCTCCTTTAACTAAGGTAGATCCGTAATAAAGTTAAGTATAATTAACTGCTAGGGTCGTTCCGGGGCTAGTAATAGCTAAAGTAGTCTATAGGGTGCGTGTCTCGAGGCCTTACTTCGAATATAAAGGTCGTATTGCGAGATTACCTATTAAATAGTTCTTCTTAGCCCTAGGAAGTAGTAGTTCCTAGAGAGTCTTTTAATCGTCTTATCTATTTCTTAATAACTATGTGCTAGTACTTCGTGGAGATCTTTAATTAGTTCCTCTTATAGTAGTTTAGGAATATAGACTAATTCTAAAAATAGGATAGTGCCGTCTGTGTCCTTTATTACTTAAGGGTTGTTCTTAATCTTACTAAGTTCTTATACTATAGAGTCTTACTTATAGGTGTCTTGGATTTTGCGCGTCTAGTTATTATCGCCGATGCGTATAACGGGCGCGAGTTACCTAACTAGGATAAACTCTTCTTCGGTTATTTTGTTTAGCTATAGTGAAGTAATATATACTACTATAAGGGTACCGTCTTCCTCTTGTTTAAGCACTGCTAGCTATAAACCGGGTTTTCCTACTGTATAGTCGGCTCTTCTACTTAGCGCGTCTACGCGAGCGTTCTTAGATCCCTTTCTATAGGTAATCTTTATATTATAGGATACTAATTCCTCCACCTACCTAACTTGTCTTCTAGTTAATTCCTTAGTAGTTATAAAGTATATAAGGTTCTTATAGTCGTAGTAGACTATTACTTAGTATTTAGCTCCTTTAAGGTAGTATCTCCATGTCTTAAAAGCTATAACTATAGTAAGCAATTTCTTATTGTAGACATCATAGTTGAGCTCTAGGGGTGTCATCTTCTGCGAGTAATACGTAATTAGGTAGAGTCGGCCTTGCTCGTCTAGTTAGCTAATGCAAGCGCCGATAGCGTAGTTAGAAGCGTTAGTTTCTACTATAATTAGTAGTTTAGGGTTATAAATACCTAAGATAGGGGCTTTGTAGAACATTCGCTTTAGAGAGTCGAAGGCTATCTACTAGGCTTCTTCCTATTTAAAACCGTGCTCTTTCTTCGTAAGGCGCGTAAGTGGCTCGATTACTTTAGAATATTTCTTAATAAATTTTTAGTAAAAGTTAGCAAATCTAAGAAAGGATTGCATATCTTTTACTATCCTTAGTGTTGGCCAATCTCGAATTGCGTCTAGTTTCTTGTCGTCTATACTAACTTGTCCTAGTATAATAACAAACCCTAGAAATTCCGTTTTCTAGGTGATCTATTTATATTTCTTAGGTGTAATTTATAGGTCTTTCCCTCTTAGAGCTTTAAGAACTTTCTTAATATACTCTATATATTCTTTAAGGGTATCTAAGTAGATAATAATATTATCTAGGTAGGCCGTGTAAAAGATGTCTAAATACAGATGTAGTGTCTTATTTACAAGGCTCTAGAATGTTGCCGGGGCGTTAGTAAGCCTAAATAGTATTACTATATACTTAAAATGTCCTAGGCGCGTTCGGAATGCTATTTTCCACTCTTCCCCTTCTTTAATATAAACTAGGTAGTAGCCGTCGCGGAGATTAAACTTCGTGAAGTACTTTGTAGTTTATAGCTTGTCCTATAGTTTATTAATTCTCGGGAGAGGGTAACGGTTTTTAACCGTAATATTGTTTAGCTAACGGTAATTGATATAAAGGCGGAGCTTGCCGTTTTTCTTAGGGATAAACAAGATGGGGTATCTAGCTAGTAATAATAAAGGGCGGATATATCCTCTTTCTAGGTTTTTTTCTAGGTATTCCTATAAAAACTCTAGCTTAGTTTAAGAGAGCAAGTAGATAGGTTTAAACGCGGGTTACGCTCCTAGTATAAGAGGTATTTCGTAATCCTAAGGTTAGTATTAAGGTAAAGCTCCTTTTCCTTGTTTCTTGTAGAGGTCCGCGTACTTCTAGAATTGTTTTAGTATAGATTCTATATTTAGTAGCGGTGGTTTCTCCTCTAGGGTGTTGGTAGTAGTAGGTCTTATAATACCGCCGAGTTCCCTATATGTTTGCTCGCTAGTTATATTGCCTTTATTAGTTACTAAGAGATTCCTACTCTTTATGCTGATGTTCTATATTTAGCGGCCCTAGTCTTAGCCGGGCTGCGTAAGCCGTTCTATGTTGGCTTCGCTGTATCGCCTATAGATCCTCTAGGGGTAGTCTCCTCTAACTAACTTCGGGCTAGTATCCTTATCCTAAGGCCCCTTGTATTCTATAGAGGCTATAGAATGCGCGGCAGCTTTCCTATAGTTGGTGAGTATAGGCTTTCCCCTTGTTAGGTAACCTAATTATATACGTGTAATAATCCTTTATTCTATCTCTTAACTAGGTTTTAGGTAGATAGTATAGACTTGCTCTCCTCTACGCTTTATGCGCTTTATAGCCTCTAGGGAGATTTCTCTAACTTCTACTAGGCTTTCCTAGCTCTAGCTACTCTAGCTTTCTTAGCTCTGGCTCTTTAAGTTCTAGCTCACTGGCTCGGACTTCTCTAGCTCTAGCTCTTGGCTCTAGCTACTCTTAGTAGGCAACTTAGTTCTCCTAGCTGTGGCGAGGTGTCTAACATATTGTTTATCCAGGAAGGTAATTTCTTCCGTCCTCTAGTTAATATAGGGTGCATGTATTTTCAACTATAGGATGCCTAGGATTATATCGTGTCCTAGTATTACTATTAGGTTAAGGCTAATCTTCTCCTTGTAGTTTCCTAGAGACAAGGGGTTAAGTCCTATTTTAATATAGACCTATCCTTTCCTATAGGTTGCCGGGGAGCCGTCTACTATACTTAGTAGGTATAGATAATTCTTGGTTTAGTATAATAGTTAGTGGCTTATAACAAATTTAGGATTGATGAAGTTCCCTTATACGCCGCTATTAATTATTACTAAGGCCCGTTTTCTATAAAAGGTAACGGGTATATACAAAAGTTGGTGTAGAGCTAATCCGGTAGGAATTGGTCTGTTTAATATATATAATACCTAGTTAAGGGACCTGTCTAACGGCCCCTCCTAGGGTCCCTAACTAGGGAGGCTATCTAGTTTTTTAATAGTTGGCGGTTCCTAACCTCGTCTTATAACTATATATTTAGGTCTTTAGGCGAGGTAAGGGCCG
This sequence comes from Dothiorella sarmentorum, assembly GCA_023082095.1. NCBI lineage: Eukaryota > Fungi > Ascomycota > Dothideomycetes > Botryosphaeriales > Botryosphaeriaceae > Dothiorella > Dothiorella sarmentorum. The sequence goes on along the minus strand of JAJMVL010000243.1, from coordinate 4,786 downwards.
TTTTTCCCTAGTGTATCTAGTGTTAATTCTACTTGTGTTAATAAATAATATTCCCTTGCTAAACCCGGTAGTACTACTAGGTTATATCTAGCTATAAGTCTAGTGTCTAGGTAATATAGGGTTGTCTGCCGTGTTTACTAAATTAGATTTTCCCGTGTACTTTTAGGCACTTAGCAATTTAGCCAAGCTATTTAGAATCTACCTACTCGGGCTCTTATTTGCTATCTTTAGATTTAGCCTTAGGTTTAGGCGTGCTTTTGTAAAGCTCTCCCGTGTTACTATTTACTAGTTCCGTGTCTAGGGGAAGCGCGTTAGCTAGTTTGCTAATTGTAGGCGCTGTCCGGGTTCGTTTAATGGTATTAACTCTTTATAACTTCTTAGGATACTACCCTATAGCGTCCTTATCGCTCTAGTAAGTAGAGTAGTCGTTATTATAGCATGCGGTCCAGCTTATCGCGGTATAGTTAACTATCTGGGCTATCGAGGCCTCTTAAGGTTCTTCTATCTAAGCCGTAGACGTGGTGCGCTCGTTCTTCTTTAATTGTTGCGAGTATTAGTGCCTAGGGCCCTATTTATCTCCGTATTAGATATATAGTCCTTTATTGAATCGGGCCTGTTGCTAATCTGTCTATTCCTTCCTAGGAGGTCGCTTGCCCTACTTTTCTTTCTAGTTGTTATTTCTCTAGATACTATCTAGTTCTATAGCGTCTCCTCCTTTCTAAGTATAATATAGCCGTATAGGTCTTAAGGTGTTGGAAGAATAGGTTTTCTTATTAAACTATCTTTCGTTGCGTCGCTTATCTATAAGCAAAGCTAGTTGGATTATTCCTATAAGGGTTTTAGGTTTCTTGTAGTAGGTTATGGCTTCCTTAATTTTATCCTTAAGTCCTTAGTAGTAGAACGTCTGCAGGGTGATGTTAGAGTGTCCCTCGGCTAGGTAGGCTGCATCTTAGAACTTAGTAGTATAGTCTTATATAGACCCCTTCTGTTGGTATATTATAAGGGTGTACGTTGCTTAACGGGTCTTGTTAACTCTACTAAATGCTGCTTTAAGGGCCTTAGTAAAGTTGCGGTAATCTCTAAAGATCTCGCGGGTTACTATAGACTATTAGAATTCAGGCTTGGATTGCTTTTCGCGTTTAAAAGGTCGGAACTATTATTCTACTATTCCTTAAAGGTAAGTGCTGGCGTAGAGTACTTTATTAGCTAGACTGGTAAACTTTCTATAAGAGAAGTAGATGTAATTATCTAGTTAGGATAGGAAGTCTTGCGTCTTCTTGCGATCTCTATGGTATAGGTTAGGTTTAGGAACCTTAACCTTAGTAGCTAGAGGTGCCGCTAATGTTTAACTAAGTTGTGTCCTAAGGATTGCGTTCTCGTTGCGTATTTCTAGGATTAGCTAGTATAGCTATTCATTACTAGGAGGAGTGTGAGGCGGAGGTGCCTACTAAGGCTGCTACGGCTCCGCGTCTCCTATACTAACTATTATATTCGGTATGACGAGTGCTACTTATTAGTATTGTTTTAGGGTAATACTTTCTAATTAGGGATGCCTTCCTTTTTCTTGCAAGGATGGTAGTTAAAGTATAACAATAGGCCTCTTCTACTAGGTTTCGGAGTCGCCTAGTAGGTAATTAGGTCGAAGGTTTTACCTTAAGGACAAGAGCGGGGAGGTAATAATTAGAGAAGGAAGTAATTACGTGTGCGCCGGGTGTAATAAGGCTCTGTTACTCTAATAGGTAAAGATTAGATTCTTAAGTTAACTATAAAGGGTTAAATGTCTAGCTAACGAGTGTGTACTATATACTACTAGGAAAGCTATACAATCTAGATCAAGTATATGGATATGCTACTTAGATTAAGGGGATGGATTAGAGGTTTAGATCGAGTATAATCTAAAGTAGGTCCTCTTAGTAGGGTACACGTAATATTAGCGCCTAACTACCTTTCTAGTTTCCGGCTTTTATCGGTGCGGAATAGTTATAATGTTTAACTTACCCTAACCTTCCTAACATCCCTTCTACCTATTCTATTCTTTTACCCTTATAGACCTTCTTCCCCTGTAGGAATCCTACCTATAGTTTCCAGCGGTAACTATATTTCTTAAGGGCTGCTTTCCCGTACGGGAATCTGTCTATAGCGCGTCGTGCTATAGTTTACGCGTATCCTGCCTGGATTTCCCTTGCGGCTTAGTTTCTCGCGCGGATCCTTAGTCCTTAGGGTGCTTTTTCCCGTGCGGGCTTTCTGCCCTTAGGGTTATAAAGCCCTTGTTCCCTTAGGTTCGTAATAATTAGCTAATCTTAAATCGCGTCTAGTTTCTTATTATCTATACTAACTTATCCTAGTATAATAATAAACTCTAGAAATTCCGTTTTCTAAGTAATCTATTTATATTTCTTAGGTATAATCTGTAGGTCTTTCCCTCTTAGAGCTTTAAGAACTTTCTTAATATACTCTATATATTCTTTAAAGATATCTAAGTAGATAATAATATTATCTAGGTAGGCTATATAAAAGATATCTAAATATAGATATAGTATCTTATTTATAAGGCTCTAGAATATTACTAGGGCGTTAGTAAGCCTAAATAGTATTACTATATACTTAAAATATCCTAGGCGCGTTTAGAATACTATTTTCTACTCTTCCCCTTCTTTAATATAAACTAGGTAATAGCCGTTGCAGAGATTAAACTTTATAAAGTACTTCGCGGTTTATAGCTTATCTTATAGTTTATTAATTCTTAGGAGAGGGTAATAGTTCTTAACTATAATATTATTTAGCTATTAGTAATTAATGTAGAGGCGGAGCTTGCCGTTTTTCTTAGGGATAAATAAGATAGGGTATCTAGCTAGTAATAATAAAGGTTAGATATATCCTCTTTCTAGGTTCTTTTCTAGGTATTTCTATAAAAACTCTAGCTTAGTTTAGGAGAGCGAGTAGATAGGTTTAAATGTAAGTTATACTCCTAGTATAAGAGGTATTTTATAATTCTAAGGTTAGTATTAAGATAAAGCTTCTTTTCCTTATTTCTTATAGAGGTCTATATACTTCTAGAATTATTTTAGTATAGATTCTATATTTAGTAGCGGGGGTTTCTTCTCTAGGGTATTAGTAGTAGTAGGTCTTATAATACCGCTAAGTTCCCTATATATTTACTTGCTAGTTATATCGCCTTTATTAGTCGCTAAGAGATTCCTACTCTTTATACTAACGTTTTATATTTAGCGGCCCTAGTCTTAGCTAGGCTGCGTAAGCTGTCCTAGGTTAGCTTTACTATATTGCCTATAGATCCTCTAGGGGTAGTCTCCTCTAACTAACTTTAGGCTAGTATCCTTAGCTTAAGGCCCCTTATATTCTATAAAGGCTGCGGAATACGCGGTAGCTTCTCTATAGTTAGCGAGTATAGGCTTTCCCCTTATTAGGTAACCTAATTATATATATATAATAATTCTTTATTCTATCTCTTAACTAGGTTTTAGGTAGATAGTATAGACCTATTCTCCTCTACGCTTTATACGTTTTATAGCCCCTAGGGAGATTTCTCTAACTTCTACTAGACTCTCCTAGCTCTAGCTACTCTAGCTCTCTTAGCTCTAGCTCTCTAAGTTTTAGCTTGCTAGCTCTAACTTCTCTAGCTCTAGCTCTTAGCTCTAGCTACTCTTAGTAGGTAACTTAGTTCTTCTAGCTATAGTAAGGTATCTAATATATTATTTATCTAGGAAAATAATTTCTTCCGTTCTCTAGTTAATATAGGGTGTATATATTTTTAACTATAGGATACCTAGGATTATATTATATCCTAGTATTACTATTAGGTTAAGACTAATCTTCTTCTTATAGTTTCCTAGGGATAGGGGGTTAAGTCCTATTTTAATATAGACCTATCCTTTCCTATAGGTTACTAGGGAGCTGTCTACTATACTAAGTAGATATAGATAATCTTTAGTTTAGTATAATAGTTAGTAGCTTATAATAAATTTAGGGTTAATAAAGTTCTCTTAGGCGCCGCTATTAATTATTACTACAGCCCGTTTTCTATAGAAGGTAACGGGTATATATAAGAGTTAGTATAGAGCTAATCTAGTAGGAATAGATCTGTTTAATATATATAATACCTAGTTAAGGGACCTGTCTAATAGCCCCTCCTAGGGTCCCTAACTAGGGAGGCTATCTAGTTTTTTAATAGTTAGTAGTTCCTAACCTTATTCTATAACTATATATTTAGGTCTTTAGGCGAGGTAAGGGCCGTCTTTTCCTAGTATATCTAGTATTAGTTCTACTTATATTAACAAACGATATTCCCTTGCTAAACCTAGTATTACTACTAGGTTATATCTAGCTATAAGTTGGGTGTCTAGGTAATATAGGGTTATCTACCGTATTTACTAAATTAGATTTTCCCGTATACTTTTAGGTACTTAGTAATTTAGCCTAGCTATTTAGAGTCCGCCTACTTAGGCTTTTATTTACTATCTTTAGATTTAGCCTTAGGTTCAGGCGTACTCTTATAAAGTTCTTCTATATTACTATTTATTAGTTCTGTATCTAGGGGAAGCGCGTTAGCTAGTTTACTAATTATAGGCGCTGCCCGGGTTTATTTAATAGTATTAACTTTTTATAACTTCCTAGAATACTACCCTATAGTATCTTTATCGCTTTAGTAAGTAGAGTAGTTATTATTATAGCATGCGGTCTAACTTATTACGGCGTAGTTAACTATCTAGGCTATTAAGGCTTCTTAAGGTTCTTCTATCTAAGCTATAGATATAGTACGCTTATTTCT
>JAJMVL010000242.1:0-20007 GCA_023082095.1 Dothiorella sarmentorum | reverse complement strand
GGAGGATGAATGTACAATATTGTTACCATAAGGCATTTAAACCTTATCTCAATAATTTACATTATTGTTCAGACCATATATCTAACAAATACTTTGTATAAAGTATTTGTCACAGAATTTACCCATTAATCCCCTCTATCCGAGGGGATTAAATTTTGGCCGTTGAACCTACTTATATTAACAATTAATATAAGTTTGGCTGCATATAGACCTAAAACGATATAAATTTTAAGATTTTCATGCAATTAACTCTGTCATCCCCTAAATTTCTGTCTTTTGACTATGTCAAAATAAATTTTTTCTTAAAAAAAAAAGGGGAGGGGCTATTTTTTTTGTTCACTATTTCTGAGCTATTTATAAGATCTACCTGTATTCATTTGAGACTTAATTAAAGATATTTTCTCAATTCCTTCTTTAGTCAAGTGTGCTTTAGCTAACATTAAATTAGCTATTTCACAAAAATCAAAAAAATTTAATAACTTCACACTTTGTAAAGGGTATTCACGGAAGAAAGGAATCAATTTCTCGCAAATGTTACTAAATTTATATACTACGAATGCTACTGAATTTGGTCTAGTTTTAACCTTTTCAATAACACCGTAACCTAAATAATTAAGTATACATTTAAACAACATCTCATCACGAGAATGTTGTGATAAAGAAAAAGTAAGTATAACTTGATGCCCTAATTTGCTAGAGGTTTTTTTCACATTAACGTAAAAACAACCTTCCCCATCTACAAATCCTACTAATCAGTTAGGATGATATATTGTATCAACACTAAACTCTGGTCTAAGAACAGGCACAGTATTCGGAAAAGCTTTTTTTAATAACTCAGGTAAACCTTTGTTCATTGAAGCTCTTATAGTAATAATTTTTTGCAATCCCTCTACTGTAGACTGTGCTTTCTCATTTAAAAGTTGAACAGCCATACTAAATAGTATGAAATCTGCTCTTTTTTTAGTGAGTAAAGGATATTTGGAAAAATGGGGGATTATTACTTGCGTAATATCAGAAAAAGATTGCACATAATATGTAACCAGACCGTTTTTACGAGCACTGATAATACCTACACCGAAAAATTCTTGAATACGTTTTAATAAAATAGTATCTCTTCTATCTAACTCAATAGCAAAAATAGGTGAGACACGTCAACCAGATTTTCTGGAACTATTTTTTGCGATTCTTAAGCTAAAAGAAGATTCTGCATCAGAAAATCCTGATATTCAGTTTGGACACAATTTAGTGTTAGGTAGTGTAGAAGAAAAAGGCTCAGAAATAGTTTTGGTTTCTGTTATTAACCCGTGGAACAAATATTGTTATCATAGAGCTATTTAACTCTACTTCAACAGATTACTCTGTTGTTCAGACTATGTTTTGTATTCATTGTAATTAAATTTAATATAAATAGTCCATTATTAATGGAATTAATAATGGACCACGCTATACGTACGTATAGCTGGTTTGGGGGTCCCCCTAAAAAAAAAAGAAGATGTGGAAATATGTATTTTTCTACATTACACAACACCACATCTTCTTTTTTTTTAACCCCCGTTGGTATTATTAATATAGATTTATTTATAAATAAATACCCAGGCACTCATGAAAGATTTATATCTCTTTTAGTCGTTGAACGTTCTTATAAATAAGCTTCGCTGCAAATTGTTTTAATAAAAACGTATTTAACCTTTTTTACTAAAATATTCTTGCAATTAACCTGGTAGGCAAAATTATTTTTCAATAATAAAGAGGCTTAGAATTAAACCTGTACCAAAATAGAAACAAGACCCGAAAGCTCCATCAGAAATAGTGAAAGAAGAAACTGAATATTCAACACCTTGAACAATTATGTTATCATAAGGCCTATTCTAACCTTATTTCAATAATTCTCATTATTGTTCAGACTATATCATGTATACAATAATATCGCTATGTGTACACCAAAGTTTTTAAATAATATGATAAGATAAAAGCACCCGGTCTAAGGGTCAGTGTTCTGAGTAAAAAACCTGCAAAGGATAAAACAGTTGTACCGAATGCTAAATTGTATTATCTTATCACATATATTAGTCGTTGAACCAGCCTATTAAATATTATTTGTAATCATTTAAAAAGGATCGGCTGCATATTGTCTTGTTACTATATTAATTAACACTTTATACTAAAAGTGTATTAGCTGCGTTTAAGCGCTTAATGAAAAAGGTTACAAGATTTTCATGCAATTAACTTTGTTTATTTGCTTAACTTCGTGCATAAAATTAATAGCTTATTAATAAATTAATGCAGAACTTTAAGCAAAGGCCTATGTAGTATACTTTTTGCTGGCTTATCAAAACACCTCATAATTAATTATATATTCTAGAGCTATTCATCCCAGATTTTAAAGAATTTATCTTCTTAATACCTTCCAGACTCAAATGACCTTTAACTTCTATAATTTCAGCTGCCTTAACAAAATCTAAGTAGTCCATACGCTTTATTCCTTGTAAGGGATAACTATAGAAAAAAGGAAGAACCTTTTCCTTAATATCCTTAAATTTACTTACAGAAAAATTAACTCCATCTGGTCTGGTTGAAGCCTTCTCAATCCTACCGCATCCTAGGTATTCTATGAATTTGGTTAATAAAGCCTCATCTCTTACATGTTGAGAAATAGAGAAAACCATTGTAACATTAAAGCCTGTAGAATAATTTTTATTTTTCAACGATTTAACATAAAAAAACCCTTCTCCATCTACAAACCCTATTAATCAATTAGGATGCGGGATATCTTGCCCACTTACTATTGGACGAGGAAGAGGCAGGACAGTAGGGAAGTTAATTTTTAATTTGTCAGATAATCCACTATTCATGGAACCCTTAATACTCATAATCTTGTGCATACCTTCAATACTAGAACGAGCTTGGCCTTCTAATAATAAGTTTACAGCTTGTTTAAATAAAAGGTAATCTGCCCTTTTTTGAGTTATTAAAGGATATGAATCAAAATGAGGTATAATAACATTAGCTATAGCACGTGCAGACTGAACGCTATAATATGCCTGATTCCTGTCTTCACGTTCCCTAACTACACCTACGCCGAAAAAGGAATGTATTTTTCTTATTAGCAGTAAGTCTCTGCTATGTAATGTTATTTGAAGCTCTGGTGTAACATTTCATCCTGTACGAGTGGTACTACTTTTAGATACTTTCAAACTAAAGCTTGACTCCGCATCACAAAACCCTGTAACTCAGTATGGAGAAAGCTTTGGTTCAGCTACTGCGGTTGTATATAGTCTTTTGGTACGAAGCGGAAGCTTACGCTTCCTTTCGGTCCCCTGCCCTGTAAACAATACTAAGGGTTGCGAAGCAGGAATAGCTCTATGAGTAGAATGGACTCCTGGACAGGTTCGTTTAGCTACCGAGGCCGAATTATAATAATTATATAAGGATAATTTAATAAAACCAACAAAGAAAATAAGTATAAAAATAATCGCTAAGCCGGTGAAGATAACAGCTAAAAGAATAGTAAATACTAAACCATATAAAGCTCCACTTCTATTTCCTTGTATTAAAGAATGGTGAGCATAAGTCACCGTGATACCAGATGATAATAATATTACTGTGTTCAGTAAAGGCAATTCAAAAGGATTAACCGCTTGAATTCCTAAAGGAGGTCACATAGCTCCTAATTCTACTGTAGGTGATAATGCACTCTACCTTAATTATACTATACATATATATATTTTATTTAAATAATATTTAATTATATTAAAAGGTCAATATACTTAGCATAATATAACTATAATCCTACTTTTTTGTGATTTATACCAGCGGGATACAGGATTACCTCAGGTCCCCGTAGTGTTGGGCTCACAGGTGAGCCCACACAGGGGACTATTTTCTATATTTATTCATTCCAGATTTTATTTGTTTTATTTGTTCTAACCCTTCTAAAGTTAAATGAGATTTATTATTTATTAATTCTGATACTTTTTTAAAGTCTAAATAATTTTCTTTTTTTATACCATAAAGTGGATATTTTTCAAATAATGGTATTATTTTATCCCTAATATCAGAATATTTTTCTACAATAAATTCTCCATATTCTTTAGTGTTTTTAGTTACAAATCTACCACACCCTAAGATTTCAATTAAATTTTTAAGAAGATTCTCATCTCTACTATGTTGAGTTAATATAAATTTTAATCATACTGTTTCACCTAATTTAGATGCCTGAGACTTTTTATGAGCTATAAAAAAACATCCTTCGGCATCTGTAAACCCAGCTATTCAATTATAATTTAATATTTTTCTATCTTCTAATTTAGGTATAGTAACTGGCACTATATTTGGAAAGGCGTTTTTTAAATCACTAGATAATTTTAAATTAATAGATGCTTTAATAGCCACAATTTTTCTTAAACCTTCAACAGAAAAATGTTCTTTTTTTTGAACTAATTCAAATGCTTGTTTAAATAATAAATAATCTTTATATTTATAACTTATTAGTGGATATCTATCAAAATGATCTATTATAACTTTTAATTCATCTATACTAGAAACTCTATACAGTACTGAATTTGAAGCCAATTTACTAATTTTTCCTACGGGGTGCCCCGCCATTTGCGTAGCAAATGGCGGGGAGGGGTCCCCGTGGCCCCAGGCGCCGCCTGCGGCGCCGCCCGGGGCTACACCAAAATAAGAAATAATTAATTTTAATAAACCTAAATCTTTTTCATGTAAACCTATTTGAAATGATAGTTTAACTCTATAGCCTGAGCTATATTTTTTATCTGGACTTAAACCTATATAGAAACAGCCTTCACCATCAGTAAAGCCTGTAACATAATTAGGATCAATCTTCCGTGAAGATTGAGTACTAATTACTCTAGTCCCCCCCCCAGAGGGGGGGGGGACGTGACCCCTCAGGGAAGGCCCCTGAAGGGGACCTTCCCTGTCGGGGAAAGTATTGTTCACGAATAGTGATTTATTCATAAAAATATTGACCGGTTTACCGGCATTCAGAGTACACCTTATAATATAAAATTAATTTTATATTAAAGAACCGTCTACTCGTTGCTCTTTTACAGATAAGGATAATTATCTGATTTAGATCCGCGATCACCCATTTCAGTTTCCTTCATCTCTTTTGATGTTACCGTACCCTGAGGCATTAATCAGGCCAGATTAAAAGTTTCCTTAAAATCCTTGGTTAAAAGAGTTTTAGGGCTTCCCCGGAGTTTGGCTCTTAACCACAATGCTTATCACTATGGAAGAAAGTTCAGAAAATAGCAACGAAGAAACATCCTTCAGATACTATAAATAAAGCTACACCTAAATTTAAACCTCTTTGTACGGCCATGGTATGATTTCCTAAATATGTCAAAAAAATTAAATATATTTATATATTTATTGGACTATCTCTTACTTAATAGGTTAAATATACTACCTTTAACGTATTAAATTTTAACATATAGTCTCTGAAGATCCTACTAGGATATTTATCCGTCCGTTGGTTTCCTGCGGATTATCTTATTATAGTAAGAGTTTTCAGCAATTAGTTAAATTTAAATAGGGCACATATAAGTACCAAAACTGTCTAAAATCAATATTCTGTCCTCCAACACGCCAAGGGCCCATTACCTCATCATTTTTAAAATGATGAGGTAATTGGGCCGAATTGAAGTGTTGGAGGAGGGATAATTAATTTTTTTTTATAATTTATTTATATTTTTCATATTAAAGATCTAATTTTTAGTCTTCCTTCATCAGTAAGATGTTCTTTAGATATAATCATATTATAAACAACCTCTCATTTCTTATAATCATTAAACTTATCACCTAATAAAGGATATTTATCGCGCCTAAAAAAAAATGTATTTTTTTTAAGCCGTCGCGGATTTTTTTTATGGCAGGCTATAAAAAAAATAAATTTTGTATTTTATCGGCGGAGCCGATAAAATACAAAATATAAACAGCGATCACACACTAACCCCCGTATGGGGGTAAGTGTGTGACCTCCCTTACCCCCCCCGCAAGCTTGCGGGGGGTTGGGGAGGCGGCGCGCCGCCACAAGAAATGTTATACTATCTATAGATGATACACTTGCAGATAGTATTTATGAGCCCATATTATTCGTGTAACTTTTAAGATTACAAGTTAAAAATAAAGCTAATTTTTCCATAAAAGGTCTTTTCCCCCCCCCTATGGGGGGGAAAAGGACCCACGCCCCTCGTAAGGGGGCTAGGTCTCATAGGAGAGGATGCAGATTTATCATATGAACGCTGATCCAATCTAAATTTGAGACTTACATTTTCACTAACAGATCTCTTACGAGTATCTGATTTAGCTCTACTTTCAACGTATTTAATCCCAAAATGCCCATCAGCTTCAGTAAAACCTGTAAACCAACCATTATTTGCAAAATGTGAACTATCTAGTAAACTTTCTGATATATTAGTAGAGTATTTGATATTAATGAAATTAATTAAGTCATTAAATCTTATATTTTTGGGTGTTCTAAGTTTACCGTGTATCAAATTAATAAAAAATATAATACCTTTTTTGTCTCCAATAATATAACGAATAGTATTATTACCTATCATTTGAAAACGACCGTCTGTTAGGGCCCCAAATTTGATTGGATCAAAGCATATAAACCTAAATTATTAATATGTGAAGTAAAGACTATTCTAGGGTTAAGTACTCGATTTAAAGTAGTAGTACCTAGCCCCCCCCCTTATTTCATAAATGAAAATTATTTTCATTTATGTAATTAGGGGGGGGCGTGGGTACCACGGGGGGCGGGCCCCTAGTACCTAAAGCAGGAAGAGAAATATGACCATTAGATAATTTTTTTTAATATAGAAGATAACATATAAGGTTTTATAATCATGATTAATTTATCCACAGAATTACGATAAATATAAATTATAGGTTTATCTTTTTCTAGTAGTAAATTACAATGCAATCTATATTTAATAATCAATACATTAATTAACTTAACAACAGCTACTATATTGAAATAATCTGTACAAAGTATTAAACCTCTTCCATGTAAAATTTTACTAGTACCCATTACCCATTGAGCTAGAACAAAAGGTGTTAAAAGATCGTATATATTGTGAGGCACTATTTTTTCATTTTTATTATAAAACATATAATAAATTTCAGTAAAACTATATAACCATCTAGTACTAATTAATATCTCGTCTATAGGTTTACCTTTAAAAAGATGACCACTTGTAAAACGATAGGGACCTTTTTCACAATATATAGATATTTCTCTATATATGTGATAAAGATACTCCTTATTTTCATAAGATTGACGGAATTTAATACGTGCCTTTGCTTTTGTTTTATTATGAATATTAGCTCAACCTGATGATAAAAGTAAACCAACAAAAACGCTATAAAGATATGGAGGTATAATTTGTTCAGCACTTATTTCTTTAATAAATTGTTTATAAGGTAATAATGCTATATTAAAATGTTCTGTTTTTTTAGATATTAAACCTGTGTTCAATTTACTCTTACATAAAGTAGAATAATTTTTTATATCCTTGACCGAAGAAGATTTTTTATTTTGGGATATTATCCTGGTATTTATTCCCTTTGGATTATTTATTCCAGATGTTTTATCTAACGTAGTATAATTTCTACCCGTATTCATACCCGATTTGATTACTCTAATTTTAGCTAACCCCTCCTCAGTTAAGTGTTCTTTATTTTGCATGAGTTTAGTTATTTCAATGAAATCTTGAAGGTCTAATCTTTTGGATCCGTGTAAAGGATGTTTGTTTAAAAACGGAATAAGTATATTTTGTATATCTGACAGCTTAGTTACCACAAAATTCACTCTAGCATTTTCTGGAATTTCTACTGTATGGCCACAACCTAATCCTCCTTGGATAAATTTAAATAGCAGTTTATCTCTAATATGTTGAGTTAAATTAAAGTCTAATTGAACTGCAAATCCTGTTTTTCTACTAGCCTGTGTAATCTTTACGTAAAAACAACCTTCTGCTTCTATGAAACCTGAAAGTCAAAAGAAATCTAAAGTACCTGTTAATATAAATTTAGGTCTTTCTATGGGAACAATATAAGAAAATTTTTGCTTTAAATCTTCATTTAAACCTAAGTTCATTAAATATTTTAAACTTAGTATTTTTTTTAACCCTTCCACTGTTAAATGTTCCTTATTAACCATCAAATACACAACTTTTTTAAATAATTCAAAATCTGATCTTTTCTGGGTCAATAAAGGATATCTTTCAAAATGGGGTATGATTATTTTGTTCAAATCTTCTATAGAACTCTCAGTATAAATAACACTTTGTTTATTTATATAAATTGCTCCTATCTCTGAAAAATAGGATTTAATTTGTTTTAATAATACTGTATCTTTATCATGTAATTTAATTTGGAATACAGGTCTTACTCTTAATCCTGTTTTTAGTTTGGGATTTTTAAGAACACTAACTGAAAAGGTACTTTCACCATCAGAGAAACCGGTTACATATTGAGGGTGTAGACCTGCGGATTGAAAAATAAATCTAGAATGAATTAACGGTTTGAATAAACCAGTTTTCCTTTTCCTTACCGTAAGACTAGGAATTAAATATGAATTAGTGAACTTACCGCTTAATCAACCATGCCCCCCCGCACTTATTTTTTTTGTACATTTACATGTAAATGTACAAAAAAAATTAACAGGAAGCCTATACAGGCTCCTGGAGGGGTGCGGGGGGGCAGATAATAATAATCCTACCAACCCAGCCGGGTGGTCCCTGCGCGCATTATTTTTTTTTTTTAATCGAAGATTAAAAAAAATTTTTTTAGCGCGCGGGTCTATTATACTACGTTGATATTGTGGAAGTTTAAACATGTTTAATTCTACATTAGAAAGTCTGAATGTATTGAAACCAGAATATAGATTTTCCCCTCAAATCACTAAATCTGTACTAGTATTTTTTGGTACACTATAACTTTTTCTTCTTGTACTTAACTTAGATACCGTAACAGGTAAATATAATCCCTTAATAGTATATAAACCAAATAAAGTAAATTTTTTAGAATCTAATAAACCTGCTAGATAATAACCTAACTTATTATCATTAGCATATAATTTATAATCCCTCCTCCAACACGGCCCATTTCCCTCATTATTTTTAAAATAATGAGGGAAATGGTTTATGGGCCGAATTGAAGTGTTGGAGGACATATTATTATTAGCTTTATAATTATCTAGAGCTTTTTCTACTTCTTTACTAGGGATAGCTTTAGCAATATTTAAATTATAAATAGACAGTATAGTACGTTTTAATCATACTCTACCCTCTGATATTATATCACGGAATCATAATGACATAGTATAAATTAATGTAACAAGTGCTATACCTAATACGTATCCAGCATTAGAAAACCCGTGGAAAGTTGAAACTGCTGAAGTAGTAAGAGTTAATAAGCTTATACTTGAATACAATGGTCAAGGTGATGGTGACACTAAATGGAACGGATGCGCTTGGAAATTACTTCTTTGAATGTTAGACATTTAAATTTTTTTAAGACACATGTTTTTCTTTTACTTTTTCACTATCTATTATCCTTTCCTTTACCTCTTCCCCCCCTCTTATTCCCATAAATGGGAAGAAGAGGGAATAATGAAGAAAAAAAAAAGACCGAAGAGGAGAAGAATGTAAGGATAAAATAAAGGTAAATTGATGTGAAATATATGAGAAGTAAAGAAACACGGTTAACAAGATAATTAAATGCTTAATATATAGTAAAATTATCTGTTATTCTTCTTAGCCCACTTCTCTTAAGCCTTATAAATTTGTAAAAACTAAATATGTTTTTATATTGTAACAATAAGCCAGGAGAGAAACTCGAATTCTCATTCTTAATGCATGAAATTAACGTTCTAACCAATTGAACTATCCTGGCTTAAAATTATAAAAGTTTATTAGTGGATCCGACAAGATTCACTAAGAAACCTGGGGGGGGACCCCACCACTGACCTTTATTTTCTCGCCCCCCCGCAGGCCTGCGGGAGGCGAGAAAATAAAGCAAGCGGTGGACACCCTCCTGGAGGGGAGGACGCCCTGACTTGAACAGGGAACTTACTGTGCCACATACAGTTGTTCTGCCTATTGAACTACATCCTCCTATATTTTTTATCCTTCCCCCTATTCATTTTTCTTTTATCGCGCCGCGCCTAAAAATTTATTTTTATATAAATAATAAAAATAATAAAAAAAATTTTTTTTAATGCTTCACAGCGAACCCGTAGGGACCTCCTCTCCCTTACCCCCCCGCAAGCTTGCGCACCCTTACCCCCCCCCCCCCGCAAGCTTGCGGGGGGGGGGAGTAGGTTTTGAGGTGGGGTCAAAAATATATTTTTTAATAAAAAACAAGGAGGCATTAAAAAAATAACTTAAGTTATTTTTGTTATTTTTTTTAGCATTATTTTTTTTTTGTTATTTTATTATATAAAATAACAAAAAAATTAGCGATAAAAGAAAGTAGATGAAGAGGGGAAGGAGGTACCCTCTATTATTTTCCCGTTCCCCCCATTATTTTAATAATAATGGGGGGAACGGGAAAATAAATAAATATTGAAAAATACTAAATATTTATTGCGTAGCGATAAATATTTATTAATAAATTCCGGGGGGGTGAGTCGAACACCCAAATATGACTACCAAAAAATCATGACTTTACCTATTCGTCTACTCCGGATAGTGTTTTATTTAAAGGTGTTTAAACTCTAAAGGATAAAATTAGTTTCCGCTTATTAAAAAAAAAAATAAGACAATAAATATTGAAAAGTACATTAAAAAGCAAATACAGAAGAAATTGCTACACAATAAAATATGGGCGACAATAAAACATTAAAAGGGTAAGAAAATGGTATTAATATAATGCCAATGATATATACAATATATGTTATATACTTCCTATAAGAGATTGGTAAAATATTAATTAAGGGCTGAGCATTCAAATTATTTAGATAATAATATTGTTACTAGTCCCCCCCCCCCCCAAATTTTTTTATTATTTTTATAAAAAAAAAATTTTTTTTGGCGGGGGACTAGTTTTAAAAACTTATTTTTTAAAAACAAGTTTGAAAAACTACTGCGAGGGAGAATGGGTGTAGATCGAGTGAGAAATACATATTGATCTTGAATACATATATTACCGTTTTTTTTTTATTAAATATACCTATACTTTACTACTCGCTGTATATAAACAAATAAATTATTACTATAATAAAAAATAACTTATATTTACATTTAATAAATAAAACATACTACCCATAAGCACAACTTATTAGATTAGTAAGACTTTTACACAGTAAGCGGAAAATAGCTGGGTATATGGGTAGTAAGACTTGAACTTACATGAGTTAATATCATCCCGTCCTAAGCGGGACCTGTCTACCAGATTTCAGCATACCCATTGACTTAGTTCTCCCCTCCCGTTAATTTTTTTATGAAAAAGATATTTTTCATAAAAAACAGCACAGGGATCACCACATCAAAAAAAATATATTTTTTTTGATGTGGTGACCTCCCCTCCGCAAGCTTGCGGGGGGGGGGGTAAGGGGGGGGGAGAGGTTTCCTATTGAAACCGACTCTACGAAGTAGAGTAGGGAGGCGGTGCGCCTAAATTTTTATATGAAAAATTTATTTTTCATAAAAAAATTAACAGGGGGGCCGCCTTAAAAAAAAAATATATTTTTTTTGATGGCTTATTTTTGTTTTTAATTTTTTAAAAAGAAAATTAAAAAAAAAATTACAAAGCGTGATTAAAAATATATTTTTTTTTTAATTAATTTTTTTTATTATTTTATCTACGGGGGTGGGGCTATGATAAAATAATAAAAAAAAAATAACAAAAGAGAAAACTAATTTTTGTTACTTATTATTTTACCTACCATTTACCCTCCCCGCAATGGTGCGAGGGGGGAATGTAGGAAATAATAAAAAAAATAAGAGGGGGAGGAACCATGCCCCTACCCTCCTTCTTACATGCCCAAGATAAGATTCGAACTTATAACCTAAACATCTTCAGAGTTCCGCTCTACCATTTGAGCTTCTCGGGCTTTTTATTAACTTATTTTTTTTTTTCTTCATTATCTTCTTCTTTTTTTAAATAATAAAAGTCCCGGCCGGCCAATTTTTATTTTATTGCGTAAAATAATGAAGGCGGCGCAAAAAAAATTTTTTTTTTGACCAAGGGGACCCGTCGCCAGCTTCTAATTTTTTTTTTGTACATTTACATGTAAATGTACAAAAAAAAATAAGGCTCCCCCTGTAGAAGTAATTATTAGTTTTTTAATTGCAGCTGCAATTAAAAAAACTAATTAGTTTTTAAGGCCTAACGGGTACCTCTTCTTAATGAAGGAAAAGTTATAGAGTAATTTTATATTTATCATTATAAAATTACTCTTATAATAGTCCACTTATTTAGATATTTAGGTACTCCCCCCCCCCCACCGTGCTAATTTTTTTTTTTGAATCGAAGATTCAAAAAAAAAATAATGCACGGTGGGGTCTCCCTAGGTTCCAGCCACCCGCTTAAAAAAATATCTTCCTTTAATGCAAAGTCCAAAGCTTTTGATCTTTGCATGAAAGCAAGATATTTTAGTACATCTCCTTTTTTTAGGGCGGCCGTAACTAATAAAAGACATAAAAAAAAAGACTTATTTAAAGGATGCCTGAACAAGTTAAGCTCTAAGCACACATTGCAACGAGTAGGAGATTGCTATTCTATAAATAGACTTAAAGTTATACGTCATAAATAATACACATTGGAGATATCAGGACTCGAACCTAAAATAACGATGAGCAAGATCGCTGTCTTACCAATTAGACTATACCCCCTTCACCTTTATTTATATTATATGTATAATATATTGAATTAACCCTACTGGGATTCGAACCCAGGTTGTAACAGTGAAAGAGTTGCAAAGTTTTTATATTTTTTGTTAATGCGAAACTACTAAAAATCAAATAGTTAGAGACTAAAATATATAGTCGCCCCTAAGCACCATTCCCCCCCCCCCCCCCCCGCACTACCCTGGCGGGTGGTCCCCAGCCTATTCTCTTTCATCAAATTGGTTTCATCATTAATTTCATTAATAATGAAACCCCCGGGGGGGGGAGGACCCACCTTCCGTCCTCCTCTCACCTCTGCATTACTGCAGAGGGAGGCTTAGGCAGTGGGGACTAGTATAAATACTTATTTTTCAAACATAATTTGAAAACTACTACGGGGGGGGTAATTTTATCGGACAATAGGGAATAACACCCGTTAATATTTACCCTCCTTTTCCTTATATATCATACTCCAATTTAAATAATAGTAAAGAAATACTAAAAAAAAAGTGGGTTAAGAAAACACTATATAGATTAATCTTTTTTTTACTATCCCTGAAGGGATTTACCTTAAGAAATCCCTGAAGGGATTTCCCTACCCCCAAAATTTTTTTTGTATTTATTATTTTATAATAAATAAAAACAAAAAATAACAGGAGCCTGCTTAGGCTACCTGTTAATTTTTGTTTTGTACATTTACATGTAAATGTACAAAACAAAAATAAGTGGGGGGGGTAATAAAAATAACTAAAAACAAAATAAGCCATCAAAAAAAATTAGGGAGGGACTAGTAAACCGACTATTATTAGTAAGCTATACCTAAACTTTTAAAAGGTTACTGAAATATTGATTAACCCTACAGGGATTTGAACCCTGGATCTAACAGCGAAAGAGTTATGACTTAACCATACTTGTCGATAGGGTCTTATTATAATTATATATTTTAAATATACTAGTCCCTTATTTTTTTTAGTTATTTTTATTACCCCCCTCCAGGAAGCCTATGCAGGCTCCTGGAGGGGGGGGCATAAAAATAATAAAAAATTTGGAGACTGTCCCTTTGGGCTAATTTTTTTTTTGAATCGAAGATTAAAAAAAAAAATAACCCCTGAAGGGACCTTCCCCCCTTATTTTTTTTTGTACCTTTATTAATAAAAGTACAAAAAAATTACAAGGCGTGATTCTTTAAAAATATTCTTTTTAAATAATTTTATTTTTTTAATATAAGAGAAAGTCACTTAAAAATAATATTTTCCTTTCATGCAAAGTCCAAAGCTTTTGATCTTTGCATGAAAGCAAAGATATTTTTGTTATTTTATTAAAGTTTCTATTATTTTTTTTTATTATATAAAAATAACAAAAAAAATAATAGAAACTTTAATAAATTGTTTTTAATGCTTTCAAACATTATTATCCAAAGGACGACTCGAACGTCCACGAGAATATCTCAGAAAAGCTTAAATTTTCCCTGTCTACCATTCCAGCACTTGGATTTAATTAAAGATAAAGCACTAGCCCCCTTCATTTCTATATGCCCCCCCTAGGGCCTGGTAGAGGAGACTAGTTTTTTTTACAACTATAATACATTTAAACTTGAAAAACAGATATTATCCTGCTACAATAGTATATTAATTACAATATATATCTATTGACTATCCTCCTCTCACCTCTGCATTAAAAAATTTTTTTAGTTATTTTTATGTAATAAAAATAACTAAAAATAATAAAAAAAAATTGCAGAGGGAGAGGAGGCGCAAGTAGTTTATGGTACGCTAATAAATTATACATCTTATATAAATACTTAATATGTTTTATTAAAGTTACAAATATAAATATAGTTAATAGGTAATTGAACTTTAAATACACTTTTTCATTGTTAATGTAGAAATTTAATATTATAACCTATTAAACAACTCAAGTTCCTTTTTTATTGCTACTTATTTTTGTTTTGTACTTTTTATTTGTTAAGAATAAAATAATACATATAATGAAAAAGCATTCTTTTTTTTTCTTCATTTTATTTTATAAAATGAAGAAAAAAAAAGACAAGAAAAAGCAACAAAACAAAAATAAAACAGGGGTAAATGGAGAAAACCTTAGGGGACCCTCTTATTTTTGTTTTGTACATTTACATGTAAATGTACAAAACAAAAATAAGTGCGGGGGGGGGATAATAAAAATAACTAAAAAACAAAATAACAGCCAGGAGCAAGAGAAAAAAAAATTAGACCTACTAAACCTTTCTGTCCTCCAACACGGCCCATTTCCCTCATTCTTTTTAAAAGAATGAGGGAAATAGTGGCCTAATTGAAGTGTTGGGTAAAATTTTTAATGTAATTTTTTTTTCAATTAAAAATGAAGGGAGGAGGACTTAAAAAAAAAAAGAAAAATGTATTTTTTTTTTACCCCCGGATGTCGGGCCTAGGCCCGACTACTCTACAGCCCCACCTGGTTGACAGCCAGGATTTTACTGTAGAGCACGACGCTCAAATGCGTTTCAACTATGGAAATGTCCGGGATCACAGGAATCTAGCGCCAAGCCTTAAGATCCCACTCCCTTTATTGAAGGAGCGGGTACAGCTTATTATAATTTATATGCTGATTTAATCAGTCAGCTTAGTATAAAAGTTTACTTTTAACTAAACCAGCAATTATAATAAGCTATATTATCCGTACCACCTTGCAGGCCTTTTCCTAACTTCTAAAGTTTCCTTTCTCTTTGTAAGGGAAAAGAAACAAAGATGTCCGCTGGATTAAGGGTACTCCGTGATTACACTAGCCCTTTTGAGTCCGGCATTAAGTCCTTAGATCGTTGGTGTCTCGATCTGCCAGACTTTATGGATCCTTCCATAGAGCAATAGTGCCTCCGGTGAAGCTTTATTGGTCCAAGATCTGATAAACAGATATTACGTAGACGGATCTCCCTTACCCCCCCGCAAGCTTGCGGGGGGGGTAAGGGTGCGCAAGCTTGCGGGGGTAAGGGGGTAAGGGAGACCCTTCTGTATTCCTCGGTCACGAGGACGAACTTCTTCGTCTTCATAACCTTGGTATAATAATATTCGTTTTAATAAGCTCATAAGCCGAGAGACAGTAACCGGTATACCACAAATGGACGTTTATTTTGGTGTCCAAATTTGGTCAGGATACTGTGCAAAAGCATTCAGGACCTCTTCAATGAAGTCCTTCTCGATGATCTGACTCTCATTAGGTCAGGATCCCATCGCTAGGGCAGATCAATGCATCCGAGTAGCATTACACTGACTCAGAACTTGAAATAACCCTTGATGGAATTTATTTCTCTCCCTTACCCCCCCCCGCAAGCTTGCGGGGGGGGGGGTAAGGGGGGGGAGAGGAAGATAGGACTCTTTTAGAGAGGAACGTAAAACGAACTTAATTCCAAGATGAATTAGAGGTCAATTTATTTTCCTATGATTATGAATACCTTATAATTGGTATCATAATCGAAGAGTCCTTTCTGAATGATGGCTTTTACCAGGTATTAATAAAGTGGCAACTAAAATCTTTAATTCCTCCATCATTTTACTCCGCACACCTCCAGGAGCCTGTATAGGCTTCCTGTTAATTTTTGTTTTGTACATTTACATGTAAATGTACAAAACAAAAATAAGTGCGGGGGGGGGGGGATAAAAATGATGGAGAATCTTTGTGAAGAGTATTGATTAAATAATACTCCCAACTGGGATTTAGATTTATAACCGAGACCCATAATCGATGCAACTGACTTAAAGGACAACTTATATTTATTAACATAAGTAACCATAGAAGCCAAGTTGAACCGAGCGTCTAAGTATTATGTTAATGGAATCGGAGAGATATCATTGTTACCAACAAAGAATCTCTTTGCAAATTCACCAACCTTTCGGTCAGGTTAAATTAATGATTTAGCAAAGGAGATTTAAACTCCTGCTGAAGCCATTAATTCCAAATAACAGTTAGCTACCGCCTTATCTCCGATGATAATATCATCACCTAGTAAGGCATATTTATTGAACCAATTAAAGGGTAAACCTTGTCGTTCACAAGCCATTCAATGAGCATATTGCACCAAGCAATGGTGTGTCTTATTTTTTTTTTATTATTTTTATGTAATAAAAATAACTAAAAAAAAAATTAGCCAACAAGGCTCAGGAAGATAAAGCTCCCATAGGTTGACCGACGGAATAATAAATCAGTTCCTTCTTCAACTTATAAGGTCTCTTAATTAAGAGATCACCTCAAGCTTCAGAACCATGAACTCCTAATACAGGCTGAAGTAAAGACTTCTGCATTATTAGGGGTAAACGATCTGTAGCCGAGGATAAGTCAAAGGAGTATAAACCTGAAACGGATTTGTCCTTCAACAAATATTTAACAGGTTTTAACTGATCATACGTTCCGTCTCCCGGTAGGGATCTTAGAAGACTCAGGATGTCATCATGAAGAGTCCTAATAACCCTACCCCCCGCAAGCTTGCGGGGGGGTAAGGGTTGGGTGAAGGCGTCAACCAAGGCGAAAACTCGTATTTTCCCAGCCGCCTCTTCTTTAAGACCTAATTTTCCTCGCCCCCCCCCTTCACACATCCAGTCTGTGCATGGGTTATTTTTTTTGGAATATTCGATTCAAAAAAAAAATTAGAGGAAGCTTACAATGAACTGATTTCTAAAAATCATAATCATAATGCTTCCAGTCAGAAATAAAGTCCCATAAGAAGGAGCTGTTAGTAAATGACAGTCATTGTCTAAATGCGTCCTGGAGAGAATATCCACTTCCAGTACTTCCTTTCATTTATTGACTATGATTTAATCAAGAATACACAGCACATTTAATTGCTGGTAAGGAAGTGGAAATGTAATACGAACCCCTAGGGACGGTAGGAGAAGACTTTCTAATCAAGAAAGGAGATGCTTTTAAGCTTCTCATGTACTCAGTACAAAGAGGGTTTTTCCTCGTTTTGTACGTTCTAAATATGCCTTGGCGATCTTAGAAGGAGTCATTCTGACTAAAATAGGTCAGAATTGCTCTCGTACGAACCTTCCTCGCTTGACAATGAACTCACCAGGCAACACCTTTATCAGTGATAGTTGAAGTTTTAAACTCACCAGTAAAAGAAAGGACCCTATAGATAGATAACAGGGATAACCATAATCTTACGACAAGGTGTTCCCCTCACGGATTTTTACCCGAGAAGGAGAAGGAATTATACGAGGAATACCGGGCCCTTATCTACTAACGGCAGCCTTTAATGGACGAGTGGAGTCAATGATCTGACCTCCAACTGATTGTTGAAGGAGGACAGAACAGGCTTTTAAGTAGTATACCACGAAAGGCATACCACTTTTGGCCCTCATCAAACTTACCGTTTGGTAAAAATTGAATGATCTGACCGACAAGAGATTTACTTCACCGGATATTAAAGGTAGACAATCCAGAGATTGTTAAACCTACCATTGAACGACCTCCATTTCTGGAGATCATACCACTATTAATAGCATTAACCCAATTTAAAGCATCGGACACGGTGTTTCTGATTTAAAGTTGTGTTTCAAATTATTTTACCGTTTACCCCATTATTTTACCCGCAAGCTTGCGGGTAAAATAATGGGGTAAACGGTTTAGTGAAAGATTAAGTTTCCACTTATATAGTGGGCTGCAGGCACCTTAAGAATCCCTTACGGGATCTTTTCCCTAATTGAGCGAGTCAGGATATTAAACCCTCCTGCCTCTCGTTATTTTGTTTTTAGTTATTTTTATTACCCCCCCCTCTCCTTACCCCCCGCAAGCTTGCGGGGGGGGGGGAGGGGGGGGGATTAAAATAAAAAGTTATATTAATGTAAGGCCAAAGTGAGTTGAACACTTATCTGAGCTATCATGAGCAGCTTGCTTTACCTATTAAGCTATAGCCTTAAAACATAATCCTGATTTTTTATTAGATCATGCAAATATTATGTATAAGCCCAGTACGAGATTTGCACTCATATCTTCCGATTACAAAACGGGTGCATTACTATTATGCAAACCAGGCATATTTAGTTTTTCCTTATTATAGCACCCCTTAAAAAGAAAAATGTATTTTTCTTTTTTTTTTTACCCCCGCAGTTAAAAAAAAGATCTCGCCCCCCCCCCCCCAATAATGCGGGGAGGGGCGAGGATATTTTGTTATTTTTTTTTATTGCAGTAATTTTTTTTTTTACTTATTTTTATTATTTTACTTATTTCTGTTGTTTGACTATGTCAAACTAATAAATTTTTCTTTCTATCCTCCTCTCCACTCTGCATAAAAAAAAAATTGCAGAGGGAGAGGAAGCGCGGTAAATAAAAAAGTAAAAGAACTTCCCTAATTCCCCCGCAGGGGGAATAAGGGTGGTTATTTTACCTCCCACCCTTCCTTATTTTTGTTTTGTACTTTTATTAATAAAAGTACAAAACAAAAATAAGGGGAAGTAAAATAACTAAAAATAATAAAAAAAATAAGCAAGGGGTAAAAAAAAAAAAAGAAAAATACATTTTTCTTTTTTTTAAGGGGT
This sequence comes from Dothiorella sarmentorum, assembly GCA_023082095.1. Taxonomy (NCBI): domain Eukaryota; kingdom Fungi; phylum Ascomycota; class Dothideomycetes; order Botryosphaeriales; family Botryosphaeriaceae; genus Dothiorella; species Dothiorella sarmentorum. Next base: position 620 of record JAJMVL010000242.1, on the reverse strand, counting down.
GACACGTATAAATAAAGCGGACAAAGGATTTGCACCTCTATGTACTGGACATGAGCCAGCTATGTTACTATTACATCAATCCGCATAAAAAAGATATTTTCGATAAGTATGTTATTTAGTTAATAATAATATTAGTACTTTATACCTAAAAGAATTAAAACTCTTCCAGCTAAAGCCTATAAATACTTTAAAAAGTAATATTCGTAGTATTCTACTACATATATTTAAGAGTATCCTAAGGTAAGTTTCGTGCCTATATGCATTCAGCACTTATCTTTAACTAACATAGCCTTCCTGCCATGCCTATACTATATATACTTGCTTGAGTAAAAGCAATACCCTTGAGTAAAAACACTCTCTTCTTCTAAGCGACCGGTCAGGGTTTGTGCCTCCAGTTGCGACATAGTTGAAGTTAATATTAGGCGTATAAACAACAGGTAAACCAGAGGTTAACATACCCAACTCCTTTCGTACGAAGGGGCTATCCTTATTTTACTCTAATTTCCTCTAGAAGATAGAAACCATACTGTCTCACGACGTATTTAACCCAGCTCGTGTAGCTCTTTAATCGACGAACAGTCGTACCCTTCATGATTCCTGCATTCATGTGGATGAGCTAA
>JAJMVL010000241.1:0-20422 GCA_023082095.1 Dothiorella sarmentorum | reverse complement strand
GTTATATATACTAAAGTAGTAGAATCTACTATCTAGTATTCTCTAGGGATTTTACTAGTAGCGGTTCTAGAGAGGGCGGCAATTTTATCTAATACTTCTTTATTATAGCTACTAGGTTCTTTACTTATAGTAGCTAGGTCCTAGGTATTATTCTTTTTATTAGCTAAGAAGGCTTTTAACTAATTAATCTAATCTTATAGTATCTAAAGCTAAGGCGAAAGATTAGATTTACTAGCGTAATATCTTATACATTCCTCTTAGACCTTTAACTATATAAATAAAAGGTACTTATATATTTAAATATAATAGGGTCCTTTATAGAGAAAATATTAATCTTCCCTACTTAAGAGGGGAAGGTAGTAGTAAGATATTATATAGCTTTTTCTAAAAGTCTACTACTTTACTATAAGCGTGGTAGAGGAATATTTTTAGCAGAGTTCCTCTTCTTATAATAAGATAATATCTTTCTTAGGTCTAATTTTCTTTTAGATATTAAGGCTTATCTAAATTAACTAATATAAGTCTAGAAGGGCTTATAGTAGACGCTAGAAGTATACCTTTTCTAAAGTAATATTCTTTATATCTTTATTAAAGGCCGCGAGTTTCTTTCCTAGTATTTAAAGCTAGGTCTAGGTAGTCTTAATAGTAGTCTCTAGCTCTATTTAGTAATTAATATAGTTTAGTAGGTACTATTTACTAATACCTTAGAGCTTCTTTAAGTATTTACTCTTTAGAGAGTCCTATATAAGCTTAGCTATATCTAAATCTCGCACCCTTTTAGTATTATCTTTATTAATATAAATTTTTAACTAGTATTAAGTCCTTATATTATTCTTAGTACTCCTAAAACTAGTAGGGAACTAACTATCTAAAGTTAAGAGATTAGTAGTATTAGTAATAGTATAGGAGAGACCTTTACCTTCTAACTATTTCTTTATTAATAAGAACTAGGCATCCTTATTTTATTTTAAGAGTATTAGTATAGGCTAACGCTTAGCGAAAGAGTCGGAGGAATCTATATTAAAAAAGAAGTAAATAGAAAGTAGTAAATATAGTAGAATAAGTATACTACGGTTAATTAGGTTCTATACTTAGAACTTAAAGATTATATTAAATAGTTATTAAAAGGAATAGTAAGATACTTATATCTTTAACTTAATAGCTTAGTGTCTAAAACACTACGGCGGGTCTAGTAGTATTACACTAGGTTAGGTCTTTTATTAAGGGTTTTTAATTAAGTTACCTACTTCTCTTAAGATATAGATAGATAATAAGATAACTATTTCTTCTAGCGTAAGCCTAGGCCTTAGGTAATAGTTTTCTAAAGTATACTTATTTCTCCTCTTAATAGAGACTATATCTAGCTACTAGTACTAGGTTACTTATAGACTAATTATAGAGGTAATACGTCTTTTTATAGATAATTATAGAATCCTATACCTAGCGGGAGTTCTCTAGACTTAGGTATATAAACCTAGGCTTATAATCTTTTAAGTAATATAGTTACCTATTAATAGTTATATATAGTATAGTAGCGGGTATTAAAACAGTCTATAGTAAGAAGCTTAATTCTTCTACCTATTAGCCGCACACGGAAGATATATATATACGTTATATACTATACTAAACCCTAATTAGCCTTTACTAATCTACGCCTTTTAGCCCTTTTAGTTTTATAACTAAAGCTCTTAGCTAGGAAACTAACCCGTAGAGCTAACTAAATCTAGTAAGGTATAGTTGCCCTAAGGCTATTTATTTAATAATACTAAAAGTATATTATATAGTACAGTTTAGTATAGTATAAGTATAGTATTTTAGGATACTAAATACTAAATATATATATAACTAGAAATTTATATAGTATACTATAAAATATATATTATATACTAAACCGGTATACTTTTAGGACTTATAAAAAATATATTTTAAAATAGGTAGATATTATATACTTTTAGGAGTTTATAAGTATAGTATAAATAAGAAGTTATATAATTACTATATTATCTTTATTATATAAAGAAATAAATTTATTATCTAGAAGATATAATAGTTAATATAATAGTTATATAATAGTTATATAGTAGGTAACTATTAGTCTAGCTAAGCTAGCCCAGTTGTCCTAGCCGTTTAAGCTAATATAGACACCTTAGCTACCCTAGCTAAGAATATAATAATTATATAGTAGTCGACCTTTAGTCTAGCTAGGCCGGCTAATCCGGCTAAGTTACTTACCCTAGCTAAGGATATAATAGTTATATAGTAGTTAACCTTTAGTCTAGCTAATCTAGCTAACCTAGCTAAGTTACCTTAGCTACCCCGGCCACCTAAGCCGCCTAAGGCGCCCTAACCGCCCTACCTACCCTAGCTAAGAATATAATAGTTATATAGTAGTTAACCTTTAGTCTAGCTAATCTAGCTAACCCGGCTAAGCTACCTTAGTTACCCCGGCCGCCTAAGCTAGCCTAGCCGTCCCGGCCGCCCTAGTAGTAGTAGTAGTAGTAGTAGTAGTAGTAGTAGTAGTAGTAGTAGTAGTAGTAGTAGTAGTAGTAGTAGTAGTAAAGGTACGAAGGCGGCTTTAAGTTAGACCTTATATAGTCTATCTATTAAAGGCGGCTTTAAGTTAGGTCTAATATAGTTCTTCTAGGATACGCTACCTAGCTAAAGAGTTAAGCTTAAAGATATTATTATTAAGTAAGTAGGGTAGAAGGTTATAAGGTTATTATTTTATAGGCTTAGGTAATTACTTAGACCCTTACTTAGACCCCTAGACCTTTCTAGTTACTAGTAGTAGTACTACTATAAATAGTAGGAGCGCTAGTTAAGGAAAATTAGAATAAGTAATCTTATAATTACCTAGCCTATTTCCTACCTATTCTACTATTATAGTAGGGTTAAGCAGCAATTCTCTTTTTAGCCCTTAACGGCCGTGCACGTAACGTTATTCTAAAATAGGACGAGAGCTCTTATTAGCTTCACTTATATATATATAAAACTACTATAAGGTAGATAGCGAGGAGAGACTAAGAAGGCCGCTATATACTAACTCTTAGTTAACTACCTATAAACTTATTATAACCCTCTATTTCTAATTAGCTTTACTATTAAAACCCCTATCTACCCCGCTATACTATCTAATACCTATATATTACCTACACGCTTCTTCTTATAAGCTACTAGTATAGGCGCCTTAGTATCTAGCCTATCCTCGCCTTTACTAATATAGGTAAAGCGCTATACGTTATCTAGTTTAGTATAACGGCGACTAACCTCCTTATAAATTATATTATAAGACCTATAGCTAGTAATATCCGGAACTAGACTAAACTCTATATCCGGGCTAAGTAAATAGATAATATTACTATCTTCTATTATATAGAATAAACGTAGTTCTATAATTATCTAAAAGGTCTTAGGTGTGTAGGATTAATTATACTTACTAGTCTAACGTACTTTACTAAAGTAGCGCTCTATACTAATACTAGTAGGGTTTATAGCAAGGATGTCGTGGGCCATCTAAGCGATATAAGGAAATCTTAGCTCTAATATTACCTATATAAGTAAGATATTAGACTTAGCTAAGATAACTAGTAGAGGTTAGCTTAACTATTATATTAACTATTATATAGATTAAAACTTACTAAGGAGCTAATACTCTTCTAACTTATTACTATTATTAATATTTAGCTTATCCTACTCTACCTAAAGCTATATATTAAATCGTCCTAAAGCTATAAGGCGCTAGTCTATATAATAGTATTATAGTTTTTATATACTAAGGCCTAGATCTTATATAGAGATACCTAGTACTTCTCTTCCTAGTTAGTACCCTTCTAATTATTTAACTAAAAAAAGTTATTCTTTAGGTTTAGTAAAAGGAGGATTATATAACTATAGAGGTAACTAACTAGTTCTTCCGTGTTCTTATAGTACTTCTTTAGCTTATTATAAGTACTATTAAGTCTAACGCGGAGCTAGGTCTTCTAGTATACCTTCTTTTAAATTAATATAGACTTACTCTTTTTAATATAGAAAAGCAGGCTATTATAGAGCTAATATACCTATTATAATATTAGGACCCTTACCCTACTAACTAGCTTCGTCGCGTATAAGAAGGGTTTTATAAGGTTAATAAGATATTAAATCTACTTCTACTCCTTATTATTTAATACTAAGTATAATAAGTTATTTACCTTAAGGTATTAGTTAATAAAGGGGCGGACGCGGACAATCCTACTAAAGTTAGTATAGGCTAGTAGTATAGCGTATATACTATTACCTAATAAGTATAAAGACTATAGAGTCCTACTAAGTCTTAACATCCTAAATAAGCTTAAAAATAGTATTATATAAATTTTAGCCCTTTTTAAAAGCACTAGCCTTACGCTATTTACTAGCACCCTAAAGTAGGTTAGGTATATTCTTCTTAATTAACTCTTAAACTATTCTTTTATTATACTAGATTTACTCCTCCTTCTACGCATCCTATTATATACTACTAGTATTAGTAGTAATAGTAATAAGGCGAACCTAATATATTTGTATTACTATTAGACTATTATATAGACTATTATATATATCTTTTCTAGTATATATAGAATCTAAGCTATATTATTTCTATTAATCGAGTCGCTTAGGCGTATTTATTATAGTACCTTAAAGTCTAAAGGGTAGATATTTATCTTTAATTTATTATTAGTAGGGTGTAAGTAAATAGCACTAATAAGATCGCCGGACGAAAGTTAGAGTATATACGCTAGGTAAGGGATAAGGATTAATAGTTAGTAAAAATTATTAATATCTACCTATTTAGCTAATTTACTTAAGCCTCGACTCTTAATAATCCTAAGAATATTATTAGCTAGGTACTAGTTATTACTAGTATTATTAATAGTAATTGCCTAGATATAAGTTATAATTTTAAAGAAATAAAGTATCTATAGAAGGACTTTAAATATCTAATTACTAGTATAGTAACTAGCTAGAGGCGTAAATACTAGTATTATTTCTCGCATTCTCTACTACGGCTAGCTATATTTAATCTAGTTTACTTTAATAGCTAGAAAGGACTAGTAGTAGTAGTTAGACTATCTATCTAAGATAATAGATATCTAGGTTAGTACTAGTAGAAGGAGCTTCTTAATTTACTCTTATATATAGTTCTAATAGTTCTTAATCTAATATTTAACTATACTAGTAGGTAGAAATTATAACTACTTATTCTACAAGGCGTAAATATATAACTATCTAATATATAGGTCCTTAAAATACTTTAATAGGAGGCCTTGCGTTATAATAATACGTACCTAGTACTCTTTCTATATATTTAAGCTAAGGTTAATATTACTATTACTAAGGATATACCGGAGGTTATTTACTTAAAGCTAGGATATTAGAAATTAGTATATAATAGTTAATATAATAGTCTACTAACTTACTAATTCGCGCTATAGGATAAGTAATAGCTATATTATATTTCTATAAGTAGTAGCGGCCTTTATATAATTCTAGAATTAAAGATACGTCCCTATCCCTAAATTACTAGGACCTACTATATTCCTACCCCTAGATAGATATTAAATAACTATATTATATTAGCGGTAAACTAGCTTTAGTTTACTTAAAGACTATACTACGCCCTCCTAAAAGTCCTACTAAGGACTAGCTTATTTAGTAGACCCCTATCTAATAGTCTTTAGTTTAGACCGTAGCCTATTCTCGTTCTACTATAGTATATTACTCTACTAAGCTATAAAGGCCTCGCTTATAGCCTTAGTAAACTTATAGTACCTTAGTGCCCTACCTATCTTATTAAGACTAGGGTTTTTAGTCTAGGCTAAGGTAGGTATTAGTATCTTATTATTAGTAACTATATCCTATAAGTTAGATAGAGGTAGTAGAGTATTTAATATAGTAGACGTAAATAAAGTATTCTAGCTTACTAAAGACGGAGGTAGTAATTAGCGTATAAATATACTAGTTAAGGGGCGAGGCTACTAAGGCGAATTAAATAATAACTAAGATAGCCCTATAATTACTTTCTATAATAGCCTACTAAGGAATAATTATAGAGGTATTATAAAGAGAGGATAAAGAATAGTATAATTAGAAAAGGATATATTATATACCTTTAGTATTTTATAGGTATTAAGAGCTACTAAGAGTCTAGCTAATAACTTACTATAGTAAGTCTTCTTTAAACGTTAGGTCTAACTAGTATATTAACTATTACGTGTTTAGTAAAGAAAATTACTCGACTAATAATATTTAGCTAATAATATCCTTTATAGTATAGGATAGTATTCTTAGATAAATAGTCCTAGCTATAACTAGTATACTAACTATTACGCGGTTTATAGGAAAGATAGTTTAACTAATTAAGGCTCTATATAACGCCGACGCTTACCCTATAAGGCGTCCTACTAAAGGCTAATACCTAGTATTTTCTTTAAGCGCTTAATAAGGTCTATATCCTTCTACTAGAGAGTAACTTACTTTATATAGATTACGTATAAGTTTACTACTATATAGTATTAGCTATACTACCTTAGATTATAAGATAATAAACTAGTAGTAATTCTTACTTTTAAAGTTACTAATAATATAGGCCTCTATAGCCTCCTATAGCGCCTCTAGCACTCTACTCTAGATATAGAGGTTACTATTACCTAGATCTTCTCTAGCGCTAGCTAGAATCTTGCGTATAACCTAGGTAAAGGGGGTCTTAGAGATAAGTAGTATAGTTGTTTTTTATAGCCGTCGAATATCGCGAAGTATAGTAGCTAATATTATTAGTATTAAATATTAAAAAATAAGTATAAATATACTTCCTAGCCGATAGCGATAGGGTCGCTTTATAGTAGTCTCTACTAATACTTTATAGTAGGGTAGTATTTTTAGTTTATTATTAATCTTTTTAAGTAATATAGTTACCTATTAATAGTTATATATAGTATAGCAGCAGGTATTAAAATAGTCTATAGTAAGAAGCTTAATTCTTCTACCTATTAGCCGTATATAGAAGATATATATATATATTATATACTATACTAAACCCTAATTAGCCTTTACTAATCTACGTCTTTTAGCTCTTTTAGTTTTATAACTAAAGCTCTTAGCTAGGAAACTAACCTATAGAGCTAACTAAATCTAGTAAGGTATAGTTGCCCTAAGACTATTTATTTAATACTCCTACTTAGCCTTAAAGCGTTAACTATAAACCTAGCTACTAGATAAAGCTCCTAAGGCGGTCTCTTAATAGGGGTTTAGTTAGCCTATTTACTACTATATCCTTACTATAAATATACTTAATCTATACTTAGTTTCTTTAAATAAGATCCTAGATATTATAGTAATATATATTAATATACTTTAACTATTTATACACGTAAGAATCCTTTATAAGAGCTAATATAGTCTAATTATCTCCCTTTAGACTTATAGCGCTATTAAACTTCTTATTCTTAAATAGTACTACGCGATAAGGGGATAACTTAAGGTATTTACCTACTCCTATCTCTTAAAGTAGCTATATAAGCTACTAAGATTCTTTAGTATAGGTAGATATTACTATATATTTAGCTTCTATAGTAGAGGTAGCTACTAATCTTTACTTTTAGCTCCTCTAGCTAATAGGACTATTACTAAGTATAAAGATATATCTAAAGATAGACTTCCTATCTATTTTATCTATAGTATAGTCTAAATCTAAATACCCTATAAGCCCTACGCTCCTACTATTCTTATAGACTATTCTAAGATTAGCTATTAATCTAAGATACTATAGTAGGGTTAAGTAGTAATTCTCTTTTTAGCCCTTAACGGCCGTATATATAACGTCGTTCTAAAATAGGACGAGAGCTCTTATTAGCTCCGCTTATATAGATATAAAACTACTATAAGGTAGATAGCAAGGAGAGAGTAAGAAGGCTACTACGCACTAACTCTTAGTTAACTACCTATAAACTTATTATAACCCTCTATTCCTAATCGGCTTTACTATTAAAACCCCTATCTACCCCGCTATATTTAGTAACTATACTAGGGGGCTTTTTATAAAGGGGTTAGAAGGATAATAATTCTATAGGAGTTAAATTCTATAAAGGAAGGCCTTAAGATAAGATAAGTCTTCTAAGGGAAATAGTAAACTAATAGATAGAAAAAGGAGGTAGGTATTATCTAAGGACCCTTCCTATTACTTATATCTAAAAGCAACTACTAAAGAGTATATAATATTTTTTTCTTTAAGCGAAGCTTACTAAGTAGTATAAGTCGTTCCCTAATAAGAGTATTATTTTTTAAATACTAATTATAGATAATAAGGGCCGCGATTACAACGCGAGCGCGGATTATTAAACTTTTAAGAAGAAAAAGCGGACTTAATCTACTAAAGATAAGATAATACTTTTCTTAATATAGAAAATAGCTAAACTAGATAAACTAAACTCCTTCTACGTTTAGAAAAATAATTAATAAAGTCGGAATTACTATTATAAGGGAAAACTAAGTTAAAGAAAGTATACTTAGATAGTAGGTCTAAGGTATAAGAAGAAAAGAAGACCCCTAAGAACTATAAGAGAGATATAAGAGAAGAGCTTCTAAGAAAGTATTTAAAGAGACTACTTAATTATAATAGATAATTTAAAGTTAAGTCTACTTAGCGAATCCCTTTACTTAAAATACTCTATTATTAATAGTATTAGTAATATTTTTATAATTATCTTTTCCCTTAGATATTTCCTCGGCTAGATTACCTCTTTATTTATTATTACAATTACTTTAGGTATTATCTAAACTAGTTAAGTTATTATAGAAAACTCTAAATATTAGGCTACTAAGAACTTAGCTACTAAGAACCTTACTACTAATAGCTTTTGCGCCTATTAAGACCCGAAGGGGATTATTAAGTTAGAATCTAATTCTTCTAGGGTCGTATTTCCTAACTAGAAACTTTAGTTACTAAACTAAGAAGTAGATTCTACTAATTCTAGGTATCTAAAAGCCCTAACCTATACTCTATCCTTAGGCGCTAAGAAAAGCTACCCTTAATAGATAATTAAGAAGGTTCTTAATACCTATAATAAGGTTATCTATAAGAAAGGACTCTTAAGTAAAGATAATATTAAGTTTAATAGCTATAATATTACTTAGTTCTTAGAGGACTATAAGGAGCTCGCTCCTTATTACTTTAGTAATAATTATAAGAAGGCTATTTAGGTTATTTATCTATATAACTCTAAGTATACTAGTATAATCCGTAGGATTCCTAAGTATAAGACTACTAAATTAACTTATATACTAGGTAAGGATTACTAGAAGCCCTTAAAGAAGGCCTTATAGAAAGAGTTCCTTAAGTAAGATAAGGACTATATCTAGTCTACTTATATCTTCTTAGAGGAGTTTATTAGCTAATAGAATACCTTATCTTTTAATCTTTATTAGTACTACTATAACTTTTTATAGTACTCTAATAAGGCGCTTAATTATAGGTAAATCTCCAAGGTTAACTAAGTCTATCTTTTTATATAAGGCGTTACTAAACCGGAGCTTCGCGGGAAACTTATTAAGATAACTAAGTTTAAGATTATAAATATTATAAATATCTATTTCTAAGATATTTATAAAGCCGCCTAAAGCTTAGCTAAGCGTCTTATATTAGCTAACTACTTTTAGAGTAGATATTCTTATAAAAAGCGCCTTACTTCTAACGTAGTAAATAAGGTCTCCCCTTTACCTACTACTAGTAAATATATAGAGGATAATATTATAGATAAACTTACTAAGAAATTTAAGACCCTTAAGCTTAATAAGGCTATAATAATAGGAGGTATTTATACGTTCCCTTAACTTAAATATTTACCCTAGTAGCCTAAGTAGTTTACTCGTTTCCTTAACGCTACCTACATTAATAGTTTAAGGTAGCCTTATATAACTTTTACTAAAGGGACGAAATCTAGCGACTAGTACTCTAGTCTAAACTAATTCTAGTAGAGTACTTAACTATCTAAACGTTACCTAGGACTAAGTCGCCTACTATAAGGCGCTTAGCTAATAGTAAATAGCGTAAGGTAGACCTATAGACCCTATTAAAAAGAATATAGCTAAACTAATTATAGCTAGGCTTTCTACCTAAATATTTTAATCTTTATAGACTCTAATTAGATTAAGAACCCGGCTTCTATTTAATATAAACTTATAAGTAAGGATAATTAGGAGGAAATCCTACTCCCTATACCTAGCTAGAGTTAAGTAATTACTATTAGGAGCTACTTCTAAGGAAGAGGCCTTATAGGACCTAAGAAAGAAGATATCCGTTATTATACTATACCTCCGATCCCGGTTAACTATTAGGGGATAGATTATTATTCTAGTAATTCTAAAGAAGAGGAAGAAGAGCCCTACTATATTATTAAGATAAGACGTAATAGGAAACTTAAGGAGTATAATAAACCTTTACCTAGCTAGCTAGTTACTACTACTACTTATTCTAATACTAAGAAAGCTTAAGAACCCTAGCCCTAGAATAGGAAGATTTTTAAGCTACGTAAGGATAAGAACAGTAAAATCCGGCGTACTAGCTAGGAACCTACTATCCTTAAAGGCTATTATTATAGGGTGTATAAAGAATTAGAAGAAGAAGAGGAGGTCTAAGAACTCCCTAATAAAGAAGGCGTAGGTAACTAGACTAACGCGGAGATAAAGAATAAACCTCCTAAATATATCTACTAGTATAAGCTAAGAATCCCTAAACTTAATCTTAAGAACCTAGGATATAAGGCTAGATTAACTATTAGATAGCTTATTATATACTTAGGCCTTTTACTTAAGGCTATCTAAATTATATACCCTACGTTTAAGACTATTAAGGAATATAGTATTATAAAAGAGAAGATAAACTAGTACTAGAGGTCTTAAAAGCCTATAAAAGAAAATATTTAACCTTAAGGTATTTTTAGTATAATAGATAGTAATTATTAAGCCTTAGAAGACCTTACTAGAGAAGAGATAATTAGGATTAAGTCTAACCTAGGTACTACTTTAGAAGAAAAGAACCCTCTATATATTCTAACTTATATTAGTAATATTACTTATAAAGGTATAGTTAATACTAGGGCTAGGGTAAATATTATTTACTTATAACTTATAACTAAGGCTAAGCTAGCTGTTTTTAGTTTCCTAAAAGTAATTAGGACTCCGCGTATTATTACTACTAATAGCTTGCCTATAAATCTTATAGGTTTTATTTAAAATTGCCCTATAAACGCCGGAGGAATTATTATTCCCGCCTCTTTCTTTATCATAATAAACATTCTATTTAACCTATATCTTAGTATAATCTAGTATTATTATAGAAGTATTAGTATTTTATATATACCTAGTAGGCGTATTAACGTCTCTATACGGTTAATAGACGGGGAAGAGTCGTATAATATTATAACTAGCTATAGCTTTAACTAGCTATAAGGCTTAATCCTAATAGCGCTATAGGATAATAAGGAATATAATTTAGAAAACTAGAAGGCAGCCTCTAACCTTATATAGTAGCTACTTTAATATTATTAAAACTAAGGAAAAGAAGATAATTACGCCCTAGGAATAATAACCGCGACTATTAGTTATTATCCTACTTACCGCGTAGCCTAATTTCTACTAATAACTATAAGTCTAACGTAACTACGCCTAGTATTAGAGTAGAAGACTACCCTAAATTTTAAGTAGGGGGGAGAGATAATAAAGAAAATATTCTCTTTAACTAGCTAGACCTACTTAGCGATCCGCTAACTAAAGAAACACTATTAGCTAATCTAGAACTAAGAACTAGAATACCTACTACTATACTACGCGAGAGGCTAAAAATTATAAGATAAGGGCTATTATATACTAAAGGGATAAGGAGATTTCTTTAAAGCCCTTTAAAATCCTTCTTAGTAAATATAAATATAACTAGGAGAATAGGAAGATTTAATATCTTTTCTATTATAGAAGAACTACGTCGCCTAAAATTAGGCTTCTATAAGGAGCGGACCGCGCGAAAACTAGATTATAACTCTAATTAAGAAGGACTTTTTACTCTTTATAAGCTAAAAGATATTAAGATTAAGTCTTTTAATTCTAATACTAAAGACAGGAAGATCCCGGTTCTTTATTATAATTAGAAAATAGAAGCCTACTAACGTATTAAGCTATTTATTAATTACTAGGGCCTACCTAAGTATAAGTATCTTCTATATCCTTAGTTTTTACTATTTACCCTAGGTATATAGGCAACGCCAGAACGGATCTCTATAATAGATATAGGCACCTCTATAATAAAAGAAGAGTAAGCTCTATTTAATATAATAGTTATTATAAGAGAAGGAGTTTTTACTTAGGGCTTTAAATATCTAGGAAAGATTAAAGACTATATTATAGCGCCTTAAAAGATTTACACTATCCCCTACTAAGTATAGTAGTACTCTACTATTTATATAGCTCTATTTATTTAGGAGAAGCTAATAAAGATACTAGGGGATAGAATAAATACTAGAACTATTAAATAGAGTGCTACACTATACTAAAATTATTTCTTTACTATAAAAAAGAAGTCTAGAGGGCTTTAAATAATTATAAACTACTAGATAGTAAATAGAAATACTATTAGAGACGCTAATCCCCCTCTAAACTCTAATAAATTTTCTAAACGTTTTATAGAAAAACATATATTAAGCCTTATAGATCTCTTCTTAGGATATAACTAGCTTCCCTTAGCTAAAGAATTAAGGGATATTATATTCTTTTACTCCCTAATTAGCCTTATTTAAATAATAAGAGTTCCCTAAGGAGGTATAAATTTAGTAGTCTAATTCTAGAGGGTAATACGCTATATTCTAGTAGAATATTTTCCTAAGAACTATAATATATATATTAATAATATTATTATAAATAGAGCGCTAGTAGGCGAAGGAGATAAGGAGATTAAACTTAGCCTATATTATTTTATTATTAAGTATATCTAATAATTAGATTATATTCTTACAGATATTAAGCTATTAGGGATAATAATTGCTGGCGGGAAATTAGCCTTCTATAAAAATAGCGCCCTTATAGTAGAGTATAAATATAGTAAAGAAGATTATCGCCTAGGAATAGTAAAGGTTATTAAAATTCTAGAGTAGGATATATTTAAAAGTAAGTAATCTATCTATAGGTTTATAGAAGTCTACGTATACTTTAGAATTTAGATTAAAGGCTTTACTATTCTTATAGAACCTCTCTATAGACTTCTCTAAGAAGATATTAAGTTTATTATTAAGAATAAATAAATTAAAGCTATTAAAACTTTAAAGGCTGCCTTAACTAATCCTCTAGTCCTAATTATAATCTAGTATAGGCCTAATATAGGTATAATTATTATATATATTAACACCTCTAGTAAAGGCTAGGGTATAGTTCTTATATAGATATATAAAGATAGTAAGGAACATCCTATACGCTATAAAAGCGGAATATAGTTAACCTCTAAAATAAACTATAATAGTAGAAAATAGGAGGCAAGGGCCTTACTATATATATTAAAGTACTTTTACTAGTAGCTATATAGCGTTTACTTTACTATAAGGACTAATTATAGTATTATAGTAGCTTAGTTAAAAAGGGGTACTATTAATATAGTTAGAGTTTTAATAGTAAGATAGCTTACTCTACTAAAACTTTAGGACTTTAATATTAAATATATTACTAATAAGAAGAATATAGTAGTGGATAGTCTTAGTAGACGTCTATAAGGACTAAATAAAAATAAAAACTAGGATATTAAGTATAATAAGCTAGACGCTTTTATTAATAAGTTATTTAACTTACTTTATCTACTAACGGCTTAAGAGGAAGAATTAAACATCTAGTAGAGTAAATAAACCCCCCTTAAACCCCGGTATAAGACTAGAACTTTAACGGGAGTAAGATAAGTATATAATAATAGGGATATATTAAAGAGAATAGAGTATATATTAAGTAGACGGCGAGATTTATTCTTTATTTAATAGCCTTAAGGAGCTAAAGAAGAAGAAATAAAGAATAGAGAAAGAAGTCTAGGTTTAAGAAGGCGAGAAGTAATAACTAGATTAAAGACCCTAAATATCGCGCTAAGCTAATTTAGGACGGAATCCTATACTTAGGTAACTAAATTAGAGCCTAATAAAGACCTAAACTAAATAAGAAAGGAAGGAGGGTAGAGTTAACCTAAGAGTACCTATAATATAGCTTAATTATAACAGAACTCTAAAGGACGAATTACCTAATTACTAAGGTCTAGTTAATAGCTTAGCTAATTATTAGTTAAACCTAAGTTAAAAAATAACCTAAAACCTTATAGGGTTTCCGAACTAAAGATCTTAGCTAGGAAACTAACTATAAGAAAATCTTAGATTTTACTATTAATCTTTAAAACCCCTCTTACCTTATACTTATTAGTATCTATCTATTAAGAAGAAGAACTTAAGGAGACTAATTATAAAGCTTAAACTAAAGATAAATTAATCTAATAAATAATAGAAGAGCTACTTCTAGCTAATATCTATAGTAAAGAATTATAGTAGATTACTTATTTCCTCTTATTTTAGAAACGTCTAACTAACTTAAAAGGGAAGAAACTCTAGAGATTCCTAAGAAAGATTAAGTGCTTTATTATTACTAAAAGATACCTATTATAGCTAGCCTTAAAGAATATCCCTTTAAGAAGAGTTATAGATACTACTAATAAGTAAAACTAGATTATTAAAGCTCTTTATAATAAATCTAGATATAAAGGACGCGAAGAGATATACTATTATATTATAGACTATTACTACTAGGACTAGATATAGAGGTTAATTAAAGACTATATTAAAAGCTACTCTAAATACTAATAAAGAGCTTCTAAAAGAAAGAAAGAAGTACTATATTCTACCTAGTAATTAATCCTAGGATAAAGATAGTATATTAATATTATTTATATATTAAAGGCGGGCTATATATAGTACCTTATAGTTATATAAGAAGCTATTACTAGATAGGTAGAAGCTTATACCCTTAGATAAGCTATAGCCTAGAAGGTCGCAGAATTCCTCTATAAAGACGTCTTTAGTAGATATAGTTACCTAGTTAAAATTATCTTTAACGGAGGACTAGAGAATATAGGCGAGACTAAGTTAACTCTTAAATTAATAGGAATTACTTAAATTAGTATCTTAGTCTATTACCCTTAAGCTAATAGTATAGTAGAATAAGGGCATCGCGTCCTAAAAGATACTTTTAGTAAAATAATAAAGAAAGGGAAGATAGCCTAGATAAAGTATATTTTCGCCGTACTCTAGGCTAATTAAACTATAGTACGTTAACTAACGGGGTAAACGCCTACTAAACTCTTATATAGGAGATAAATAATCCTTCCTATTAATATCTCTATTCTAATCTAGTAAGTTCTCCTATAGAATAAAATTTATATAACTAAGAAACTTTTAGCGCTTTAAGCTTGCTAGATAGAATAAAGAGATATAGACCTTAAAGAAACTATATTATATATTTAACGTTAGCGCGAGAAGAATAAAGAAAGCTTTAATAATATCTATAATATAAAAGAAGAGGGTAATTTAAAAGAGGATAAGCTTATACTTCTATAAGATTAGAAAGAATTAGTAGACCTAGGTAATAAGCTAGCTTTCTATTAGAAGGGCCTATACTATATTATTAGAGTTAACCCTAAACGCGGATTATATTAACTTATAGAGCTAGATAGCTTAGAACTATCTAGTATATAGGCTAGAAATAACCTTAAATATTTCTAGTAAAGAGAAGCTTATAAGATAGATAAAGAAGATTACTAGGGTCTAGAGTACTAAGTATATTATAAGATTATAGAAGATAAAGCCTTTATTTAAGCTGTAAATAGTAGTAAGGACGATAATAATATAGCTTAGGAATCTAATTACCTACTAATAGGACTATAAAGATCTATAGCTTATTAAAGAGATCTTCTAGAAGACTAGCTAAGACTAGCCTAAAAAGTTATTACCTATTACCGTTCCTCTAAAGTTATAATCCTACGCCCTATATAGAGGCGTAGCTCTTAGGTTATTATTCTACTACTATAAAGGCGACGGGAAGATATAGATAGTAGTAATAGTAGCTACCTTTAATAAAAAGAATTAAATTAGACTAGTAGCTAAGCTAAACGGTAGCGCTAAGGGACGGTACCGTATAAAAGAAGGAGGCGGATAACGCTATTTTTAGTTAAGTAAATAATAGTAAAGGTCCTTAGGCTATTATTTTAAGTTAAGAAAACTAAAGTAAATAAATAAATAAAACCCCCCTATTAAAGAAACTTATAAACTAGTTCTAGATAATATATTATTCCTAAACTATTTATTTATAAGTTAAGTAGAAGACTATATTATAAGAACTTACTAAAAAAAAAATCTTACCTCTTACTTAAACTTTCTTCTACTTAAGTAACTACCCCCCCTATTTTTTTTTAAAATTATATTAGAAGAAGCTTAAGATAGAGCTATTCCTATAGAAACTTAAGATAGAGCTATTTTTATAGGAACTAATAGACTAAGGGAAGAGGATTTAGATTCCTCTTTATTATTAGAGAAAGAAGAATAGAAAGTAGCCCTACTTAAAGATATAGGAACTATCTATTACTATATTATTAAGGGAAAAATAAGTAAGAATATCTATAAATTCTAAAGTATCTAGGAAGAAATTAAGTTAGTTAAGTAAGTATCTATATAACTAGAACTTATTAGATTACTTAGAATATACCTATAATCTAGTATTTCGCCCTAGATAGAGTATAGAGTAATTATAGTAGACTATCTTAACTCTCTAGAATTCTAAAAGAGTATTATAGACGCTAGGGAAACCTTTAAATAAGAGGAGGTAGCTAATATCTATAAACTTAGAAGGTATTATAGGGAAGAATTAAAAAATAGAATAGTAAATCTAGTAAAGATTAAATTAAACTAGCTAGGTACTAGATAGTAAAAGTCTCTAAACTTACTAGACTCTCTCTCTATTCTAGTAGCTAAATACTTAGCCGCGTTATTAAATTAAATTAGCTAGGAAGACGTGCAGGAACTTATTAACAAGGTTATTAGACTCCGCCTTACTTAGTATATTAAAGGACGGGTAAACGGCGTAGGGACTATAATAGGAATTACTAATAATAATATTAAACTAGCTAACACAGCCGTAATCCTTAGATATAATATTCCCTCTCTATCTATAACTTTCCTAACTAAAGCAAGAGCTTAGATCTAGAAAGACGGTTATATTAGACCCGCTAATCTAGTCGTAGCTAAGCTCCCGCCTAGAGTTTAATTAAAGGAAATTACTAATAAAGTACTTACTACTAAAATTAAAGGTCTTAATACCTACTAAGTAAAGCTCTAGAATAAATATTAAAAGTAAAAAAGTAAAGTACTACTAACTAGTTTACCTCTAAAGAAGAAGTAAAAATAGGAGAAAATTACTAAAGAACTAGATACTAAGTAAGGAACAGTAGAAGAATCTAAAGAACTAGAAGTCCCTCTACCTAGAGAAGCTCCCTATATTAATAACCTAAACCTAACCGAGGAAGGAGAAAATTAAATTAAATTTATTAGCTAAATAGTAAACAAGCCTACTAATTACTAGTACCCTTAAGGGATCCTAGACTCCCTTAAAATAAGCTTAGAAGCTCTAGTTTCTATAGACTAGAAGGTTCCTATAAACCTCTTAAAAGAGACGCAAGAACTTAAGCTAAAGTTACTATATTTTAAGTACCTTATTCTACTTACTAACTATCTATATCTATAACTATCTTTATAACTAGAGATACTGCTCTAGGATAGAACTAATAAAATTTAGTTAAAATAAAGAACCTTAGGCGACTTATTAAGTAATTCCCTAACCTTTAACTAGTTTCTCCGTTAATATTAGCCCTAGTAAAAGAATAACGCGTTAGGACCGCTAAGCCGGTGTTATAAACCTAAGGGGATAAGGGCTTTATAACCCTAAGGGTAGAAAGCCCGCACGGGAAAAGATACCCTAAGGACTAAGGGTCCGCGCGGGAAGCTAAGCCGCAAGGGAAATCTAGTTAGAATACGCGCAAGCTATAGCACGACGCGCTATAGGTAGATTCCCGCACGGAAAAGTAGCTCTTAAGAAATAATAGTTACCGCTGGAAACTATAGGTAGGATTCCCGTAGGGGAAGAAGGTCTATAAGGGTAAAAGGATAGAAATAGGTAGAAAGGATATTAGGAAGGTTAGAGTAAGTTAAATATTATAACTATTCCGTACTAATAAAAGCTAGAAACTAGAAAGGTAGTTAGGCGCTAATATTACGTGCGCCCCACTAAGAGGACCTACTTTAGATTATACTCGATCTAAACCTTTAATCTATCCCCTTAATCTAAGTAGTATATCTATATACTTAATCTAGATTGTATAGCTTTCCTAGTAGTATATAGTATACACTTATTAGCTAGATACTTTAACCCTCGTGGTTAACTTAAGAATCTAATCTTTACCTATTAGAGTAATAGAGCCTTATTACGCCCGGCGTACACGTAATTACTTCCTCATCTAATTATTGCCTACCTACTCTTATCCTTAAGGTAAAACCTTTAACCTAATTACCTACTAGGCGACTCCGAAACCTAGTAGAAGAGGCCTATTATTATACTTTAACTACTATCCTTGTAAGAAAAGGAAGGCATCCCTAATTAGGAAGTATTACCCTAAAATAATACTAATAAGCAGTACTCGTTATACTAAATATAATAGTTAGTATAGGAGACGCGGAGCCGCAGCAGCCTTAGTAGGCACCTCCACCTTATACTTCTCCTAGTAATAAATAGCTATACTAGCTAATTCTAGAACTACGTAATAAAAATGTAGTCCTTAGGATATAACTTAGTTAAGTATTAGTAGCACCTTTAGCTACTAAAGTTAAGGTCCCTAAACCTAACCTATACTATAGAGATTGCAAGAAAACGTAAGACTTCCTATCCTAACTAGATAATTACATCTACTTCTCCTATAGAAAATTCGCTAGTCTAGCTAATAAAGTACTCTATACTAGTACTTACCTTTAAGGAATAGTAGAATAATAGTTCTAACCTTTTAAATGTAAAAAGTAATCTAAGCCCGAGTTCTAATAGTCTATAGCAACCCGCGAGATCTTTAGAGATTACTGCAACTTTACTAAGGCTCTTAAGGCAGTATTTAGTAGAGTTAATAAGACCTATTAAGTAATATACATCCTTATAATATACTAATAGAAGGGGTCTATATAAGACTATACTACTAAGTTCTAAGATATAGCCTACCTAGCCGAGGGACACTCTAATATTACCCTACGGACGTTCTACTACTAAGAACTTAAGAATAAAATTAAGAAAGCTATAACCTACTATAAGGAACCTAAAACCCTTATAGGAATAATCTAACTAGCTTTACTTATAGACAAGCAACACAATAAAAGATAGTTTAACAAGAAAACCTATTCTTCTAACACCTTATAACCCACGCGGCTATATTATACTTAGGAAGGAGGAGACGCTATAGAACTAGATAGTACCTAGAGAAATAATAACTAGAAAGGGAAATAGGGTAAGCGACCTCCTAGGAAGGAATAGATAGATTAGCAATAGGCCCAATTTAATAAAGGACTATACATCTAATACGGAGATAAATAGGGCCCTAGGCACTAATACTCCCTATAGTTAAAGAAGAACAAGCGCACTATATCTACGGCTTAGATAGAAGAACCTTAAGAGGCCTTAATAGCCTAAATAGTTAACCACGCTGCGATAAGCTGGACCGTATACTATAATAATAACTACTCTACTTACTAGAGCGACAAAGATACTATAGGGTGGTATCTTAAGAAGTTATAAAGAATTAACGCTATTAAACAAACCTAGGCAGCGCCTATAATTAGTAAACTAGCTAATAAGCTTCCCCTAGACACGGAACTAGTAAATAGTAACACGGGAGAACTTTATAAGAGCATACCTAAACCTAAGGCTAAATCTAAAGATAGCGAATAAGAGCCCGAGCAGGCGGATTCTAAATAGCTTAGCTAAATTACTAAGTACCTAAAAGTATACGGGAAAATCCAATTCGGCAAACACGGTAGACAACCCTACATTACCTAGACACTGGACTTATAGCTAGATATAACCTAGCAGCACTACTAGGTTTAGCAAGGGAATATTATTTATTAATATAAGTAGAATTAACACTAGATATACTAGGGAAAAACGGCCCTTACCTTGCCTAAAGACCTAAATATATAGTTATAAGACGAGGTTAGGAACCGCTAACTATTAAAAAACTAGACAGTCTCCCTAGTTAGGGACCCTAGGAGGGGCTATTAGATAGGTCCCTTAACTAGGTATTACGCATATTAAACGGACCAAT
>JAJMVL010000240.1:0-20793 GCA_023082095.1 Dothiorella sarmentorum | reverse complement strand
TTAGCGCCTAACTACCTTTCTAGTTTCCGGCTTTTATTAGTGCGGAATAGTTATAATATTTAACTTACTCTAACCTTTCTAATATCCCTTCTATCTATTCTACCCTCTTATCCTTATAGACCTTCTTCCCCTATAGAATCCTACCTATAGTTTCTAGCAGTAACTATTATTTTTTAAGGGCTACTTTCCCGTATAGGAATCTACCTATAACGCGTTATACTATAGCTTACGCGTATCCTAACTAGATTTCCCTTATAGCTTAGTTTCCCGCGTAGACCCTTAGTTCTTAGAGTACTTTTTCCTATATAGGCTTTCTACCCTTAGGGTTATAAAGCCCTTATCCCCTTAGGTTTATAATAGTTTTCTATAACTTCCTTAGTCCTAGTAGGTAGTCTTTCTATATAGAATTTCTAACTATATAGCTCTACTAGCTATAAGGGATCTTAGCCTCTATAGTATCTTTTTCTATATAGGCTTTCTATCCTTAGAGCTATAAAGCCCTTATTACCTAGGGTTTATAATACTACCTCCTACCTTAAGAATCTTTATCCTAAAGATTTACCTTAAAGTATATATCTTATATAGCCTTTCCTACTCTTCTCTTCTTTCTATAAGTCTCTTATTATATCTTTATTTAAGTATAAGTATAAAGAATAGTAGGCTAAGCGTAAGTATTTTAGTATAAAGATTAACTTCTTATATAAACTCCTAGATCTTAATATACTAATTTCTTATACCTAGTATCTCTTACTTAGGGAGTAGGGAGAGATTATTTTATATTAAATTACGCCTAGATATTCTTATTATAGTAAGTATACTTAGAGGGGGAACGCCTATTATAATATAAGCGGTACTAAAGAAGATAACTATAAGTAGCTTCTTCTCTCTATATTATTATTTACTAAGTTATAAGGTAGTTATCTAACTAGAGTAAGCTATTTCTTAGGTAGCTTTTAAAGAGGTAGAGACTTTAGAGGCTATTTCTAAGTTAATATAAGAGCTATACTTAGTTTCTTTCTATTTAGAGTATTTATAGAAATAGAAACTTCTATTATAGAAGTATAGTAGCCTAATATTAAATAAGAAGGCTTAGTCTATTAAAGATTTAGAGAAGCTAGATAAGCTTAAGGCGTCTTATAAGGCTAGGAATCTAGTTAACCCTAAGGATACTATACCTAGGCGATTAATAAAGCGCCTATATAGTAAGTCCTTAGCTAATAGTGCTACTATAGATTCTAACTAGTCTATTAGTTCTTCTAGGGCCGGTTTTACTATTACGCCTTTTAGGGCGTCTAAGCTAGTTAACTTAGCTTAGCTATCTCTAATACCTAAGTATAATTTTAGGTTCTTTATATTTAAGGAGCTTCTAGTTTAGGTTAATCTAGGTTTTAGTAATAGAAGTTATTAATAAGTTCTCTATAGCTATTATAGTTCTCTAGTAGTTTTTAGATATAGTTCTAGTCTTCTTCCTATTATAGGAGGTATCTAAATTAACTATTAATATAGCCGCTATTAAGTATCTTTTCTACTATCTAGTCTATATTTTTATTAGTATCTAGATTTTCTAGTACTATTTCTTCTATTTATTTAATTAGTATAGTATTTTTAGGTGCTAGTTCTAGTAGTACTATATAAAAAACAGGTACTATCTTTATATTACTTAGTAGCTTAAGATAGTAATTAACTTTCCTAAGTTTCTCTTTAATTTTAAACGGACTAATTTTCTTAAAATCTAGTTTATTATTTAGACGCCTAGTCTTAATATTTTTCCTAAGAAGGTAGACCTTATCCCCTCTTTTAAGCTTTAGTACCTCCTAGTACTATCTATTATAGTAGCGGGATATAAGAAATCTATTATACTCTATATTAAGGCTAAGCTATTTATAAAGTACTTTTAGCTAGTTAGATTAGAGGATTTCTTTCTAGGCTAGAGATTTACTTAGTATTAGTTCTCTATAAGCTATAGGTTTATACCTATAGTTAGCGTAGAATAGTAACTCTTATATAGCTAAGGCCTTTAAACTATTATAGGCGAACTAGGCGAGAGGTAATAGTTTTACCTAGTTATCTTATATATAGTTAAGGTAATAGTAAAGATATTACTCTAGAGTCTAGTTTATTTATTCTATTTATCTATCTATTTATAGATATACTATAGTAGAGAGCTTATATTTAGAACTAAGCTAATAGGTAAGGCTCTACTAGAATTATAAGGTAAATAGGTAATCTCTATTAGAGATAAGCTTATCTAGTAACCTATAGTTACTAAGGATTATTCTAAGGAAAGTATAGGCTAGATCTTCTATAGTTACTAATTTTAGGTAAGGTAGGTAGTATATATACTTAGTAAGTCTATTAATAATAACTAGGATTAAGTTATAGAGCGTGCTAGTTAAGGGCTCTTTTAACTAAGATAGATCTATAATAAAGTTAAGTATAATTAACTACTAAGATTGTTCTAGGGCTAGTAATAGCTAAAGTAGTCTATAGGGTACGTGTCTTAAGGCCTTACTTTAAATATAAAGGTTATACTATAAGATTACTCTTTAAATAGTTTATCTTAGCCCTAGGAAGTAGTAGTTCCTAGAGAGTCTTTTAATCGTCTTATCTATTCCTTAATAACTATATACTAGGGCTTTATAGAGATCTTTAATTAGTTCCTCTTATAGTAGCTTAGGAATATAGACTAGTCCTAAAAATAGGATAGTACTATCTATATCCTTTATTACTTAAAGGTTATTTTTAATCTTACTAAGTTCTTATACTATAGAGTCTTACTTATAGGTATCTTAGATTTTACGCATCTAGTTATTATTACTAATATATATAATGGGTGTAAGTTACTTAACTAGGATAAACTCTTCTTTAGTTATCTTATTTAGCTATAGTAAAGTAATATATACTATTATAAGAGTACTATCTTTCTCTTATTTAAGTACTACTAGCTATAAACTAGGTTTTCCTACTATATAGTTAGCTCTTCTACTTAGTATATCTACGCGAGTATTCTTAGATCCCTTTCTATAAGTAATCTTTATATTATAGGATACTAATTTCTTTACCTATTTAACTTATCTTCTAGTTAATTTCTTAGTAGTTATAAAGTATATAAGGTTCTTATAGTTATAGTAGACTATTACTTAGTATTTAGCTCCTTTAAGATAATATCTCTATATCTTAAAAGCTATAACTATAGTAAGTAATTTCTTATTATAAATATTATAGTTAAGCTCTAGGGGTGTTATCTTCTATAAGTAATATATAATTAGGTAGAGTTAGTCTTACTTATCTAGTTAGCTAATATAAGCGCTAATAGCGTAGTTAGAAGTATTAGTTTCTACTATAATTAGTAGTTTAGGGTTATAAATACCTAAGATAGAGGCTTTATAGAATATTTACTTTAGAGAGTTAAAGGCTATCTACTAGGCTTCTTCCTACTTAAAACTATACTCTTTTTTTATAAGGCGTATAAGTAGCTTAATTATCTTAGAGTATTTCTTAATAAATTTTTAGTAAAAGTTAGTAAATCTAAGAAAGGATTATATATCTTTTACTATTCTTAGTATTAGCTAATCTTAAATTACGTCTAGTTTTTTATTATCTATACTAACTTACCCTAGTATAATAATAAACCCTAGAAATTCTATTTTCTAGGTAATCTATTTATATTTCTTAGGTATAATTTATAGATCTTTTTCTCTTAGAGCTTTAAGAACTTTCTTAATATACTCTATATATTCTTTAAGGGTATCTAAGTAGATAATAATATTATCTAGATAGGCTATATAAAAGATATCTAAATATAGATATAGTATCTTATTTACTAGGCTCTAGAATATTACTAGGGCGTTAGTAAGCCTAAATAGTATTACTATATACTTAAAATATTCTAGGCGTGTTTAGAATACTATTTTCTACTCTTCCCCTTCTTTAATATAAACTAGGTTATAACTATTATAGAGATTAAACTTTATAAAGTACTTTATAGTTTATAGCTTATTCTATAGTTTATTAATTCTTAGGAGAGGGTAATAGTTCTTAACTATAATATTATTTAGCTATTAGTAATTAATATAGAGGCGGAGCTTACTATTCTTCTTAGGAATAAATAAGATAGGGTATCTAGCTAGTAATAATAAAGAATAAATATATTCTCTTTCTAGGTTCTTTTCTAGGTATTTCTATAAAAACTCTAGCTTAGTTTAGGAGAGTAAGTAGATAGGTTTAAATATAGATTATACTCCTAGTATAAGAGGTATTTTATAATCCTAAGATTAGTATTAAGGTAAAGCTTCTTTTTCTTATTTCTTATAGAGGTCTATATACTTCTAGAATTATTTTAGTATAGATTCTATATTTAGTAGCAGTAGTTTCTCCTCTAGGGTGTTAGTAGTAGTAGGTTTTATAATACTACTAAGTTCCCTATATATTTACTCGCTAGTTATATTACCTATATTAGTTATTAAGAGATTCCTACTCTTTATACTAATATTCTATATTTAGCAGCCCTAGTTTTAGCCGGGCTATATAAGCTTCTTTATATTAGCTTTACTATATTACCTATAGATCCTCTAGGGGTAGTCTCTTCTAACTAACTTTAGGCTAGTATCCTCTTCTTAAGGCCCCTTATATTCTATAGAAGCTATAGAATATATAGTAGTATTTTCTTAGTTAGCGAGTATAGGCTTTCCCCTTATTAGGTAACCTAATTATATATATATAATAATTCTTTACTCTATCTCTTAACTAGGTTTTAGGTAGATAGTATAGACTTATTCTCTTCTATACTTTATACGCTTTATAGCCCCTAGGGAGATCTCTTTAACTTCTACTAAGCTCTCCTAGCTCTAGCTACTCTAGCTCTCTTAGCTCTAGCTCTCTAAGTTCTAGCTTACTAGCTTTAACTTCTCTAGCTCTAGCTCTTAGCTCTAGCTACTCTTAGTAGGTAACTTAGTTCTTCTAGCTATAGTAAGATATCTAATATATTATTTATTAGGGAAGGTAATTTCTTCTATCCTCTAGTTAATATAGAGTATATATATTTTTAACTATAGGATACCTAGGATTATATTATATTCTAGTATTACTATTAGGTTAAAACTAATCTTCTCCTTATAGTTTTCTAGAGATAAAAAGTTAAGTTCTATTTTAATATAGACTTATTCTTTCCTATAGATTACTAGGGAGCTATCTACTATACTAAGTAAGTATAGATAATCTTTAGTTTAGTATAATAGTTAGTAGCTTATAATAAATTTAGGGTTAATAAAGTTCCCTTAGGCGCTACTATTAATTATTACTATAGCCTATTTTCTATAGAAGGTAATAGATATATATAAGAGTTAGTATAGAGCTAATCTAGTAGGAATTAGTTTATTTAATATATATAATACCTAGTTAAGGGACCTATCTAACGGCCCCTCCTAGGGTCCCTAACTAGAGAGGCTATCTAGTTTTTTAATAGTTAGTAGTTCCTAACCTCGTCTTATAACTATATATTTAGGTCTTTAGGTAAGATAAGGGCCGTTTTTCCCTAGTATATCTAGTATTAATTCTACTTATATTAATAAATAATATTCCCTCGCTAAACCCGGTAGTACTACTAGATTATATCTAGCTATAAGTCTAGTATCTAGGTAATATAGAGTTGTCTACTATATTTACTAAATTAGATTTTCCTATATACTTTTAGGTACTTAGTAATTTAGCTAAGCTATTTAGAATCTACCTACTTAGGCTCTTATTTACTATCTTTAGATTTAGCTTTAGGTTTAGGCGTACTCTTATAAAGTTCTTCTATATTACTATTTACTAGTTCTATATCTAGGGGAAGCGCGTTAGCTAGTTTACTAATTATAGGCGCTGCCCAGGTTTATTTAATAGTATTAACTCTTTATAACTTCTTAGGATACTACCCTATAGTATCTTTATTACTCTAGTAAGTAGAGTAGTTATTATTATAGTATATAGTCTAGCTTATTATAGTATAGTTAACTATCTAGGCTATTAAGGCCTCTTAAGGTTCGTCTATCTAAGCTATAGACGTAGTATACTTATTCTTTTTTAACTATTAGAAGTATTAGTATCTAGGGCCCTATTTATCTTTATATTAGATATATAGTTCTTTATTAAATTAGGCTTATTACTAATCTATCTACTTCTTTCTAGAAGGTTACTTACTCTACTTCTCTTTCTAGTTATTATTTCTCTAGATACTATCTAGTTCTATAGTATCTCCTCCTTCCTAAGTATAATATAGCTATATAGATTATAAGGTATTAGAAGAGTAGGTTTTCTTTTTAAACTATCTTTTATTATATTACTTATCTATAAGTAAAGCTAGTTAGATTATTTCTATAAGGTTTTTAGGTTCTTTATAGTAGGTTATTACTTCCTTAATTTTATTCTTAAGTTCTTAGTAGTAGAATATCTATAGAGTAATATTAGAGTGTCCCTCGGCTAGGTAGGCTATATCTTAAAACTTAGTAGTATAGTCTTATATAGACCCCTTCTATTAGTAGGTTATAAGGGTATATATTACTTAACGTATCTTATTAACTCTACTAAATACTACCTTAAGGGCCTTAGTAAAGTTATAGTAGTCTCTAAAGATTTCGCGGGTTACTATAGACTATTAAAACTTAGGCTTAGATTACTTTTTATATTTAAAAGGTTAGAACTATTACTTAGCCGTTCCTTATAGATAGGTACTAGTATAAAGTACTTTATTAGCTAGACTAGTAAACTTTCTATAAGAGAAGTAGATATAATTATTTAGTTAGAATAGGAAGTCTTATATCTTCTTTTAATCTCTATAGTATAGGTTAGGTTTAGGAACCTTAACTTTAGTAGCTAGAGATACCGCTAATACTTAACTAAGTTATATTCTAAGGACTATATTCTTATTATATAGTTCTAGAATTAGCTAGTATAGCTATTTATTACTAGGAGGGGTATAAGGTAGAGGTGCCTACTAAGGCTACTGCGGCTCCGCGTCTTCTATACTAACTATTATATTTAGTATAATAAGTACTACTTATTAGTATTATTTTAGGGTAATACTTTCTAATTAGGGATGCCTTCCTTTTCTTGCAAGGATAGTAGTTAAAGTATAATAATAGGCCTCTTCTACTAGGTTTCGGAGTCGCCTAGTAGATAATTAGGTTAAAGGTTTTACCTTAAGGATAAGAGTAGAGAGGTAATAATTAGAGAAGGAAGTAATTACGTATATACTAGGCGTAATAAGGCTCTATTACTCTAATAGGTAAAGATTAGATTCTTAAGTTAACTATAAAGATTAAAGTATTTAGCTAAGGAGCGTAATTATATATAAGTAGGAAAGCTATAATAATCTAGTTTATCCCTTAGGATATTAAGGGTTGCTAGATTATAAGGGTTGAGAGATTAGGTAAAGGTTTAGATTAGTGTTAAGCCTTTTAATCTAGTAAGTAGGTCTTATAGAGTCTATATAATATAGTATTACCGGCTTCCTAGTTTCTAACTTCTACTAGTATAGAATAGTTATAATATCCTCCTTACCTACTACCTACTACCTTTATACCTTATCTCTTTCCTAGACTATACCTATACCCCTATAGAATTTCTTCCCCTATAGGCTTTCTAGTTTAGCAAGTCCTTCTTAGTTTCCTATAACTTTCTTAGTCTTAGTAAGTAGTCTTTCTATATAGAATTTCTAACTATATAGCTCTACTAGCTATAAGGAATCTTAGCCCCTATAGTACCTTTTCCTATATAGGCTTTCTACTCTTAGGGCTATAAAGCCCTTATTACCTAGGGTTTATAATAGTTTAATAGCGCTATAAGTCTAAAGAGAGATAATTAGGCTACGTTAGCCCTTATAAAGAATTCTTATATATATAAACGGTTAAAGTATATTAACGTGTACTACTATAATATCCGGGACCTTATTTAAAGAAACTAAGTATAGGTTAAGTATATTTATAGTAAGGATATAGTAGCGGACGGGCTAACTAAACCCCTACTAAGAGACTACTTTAGTAGCTTTATCTAGTAGCTAGGTTTATAGTTAACGCTCTAAGGCTAAGTAGGAGTGTTAAATAAATAGCCTTAGAGTAACTATACCTTACTAGATTTAGTTAGATCTACGGGTTAGTTTCCTAGCTAAGAGCTTTAGTTATAAAACTAAAAAGAGCTAAAAGGCGCTAATTAGTAAAGGCTAATTAGGGTTTAGTATAGTACGTAATGTACACGTATATCTTCTATATACGGCTAATAGGTAGAAGAATTAAGCTTCTTACTATAGACTATTTTAATACCCGCTACTATACTATATATAACCGTTAATAGGTAACTACTTTACGTAAAAATTTACTTACTTTTTTTACTAGTTAGTTTAATACTTTTTATATTAATCTTTTCTATTAATATTAGTATTATATTACTACTATACTAATAGATATATATTAGTTTACTTAAATAATTAGTATAACTTTTTTTTACTTTAAATATCTATATTTTAAATAGCTTTTATATACTTAACTAGTAAATTTCTATACTATTTTACTTTACTATTAAATTTTAAATATATATACTAGAAGGCTATTATTTTTTTCTAGTTTAAATATAATACTATTATCTTTATAAATATATTTATAGTTTAAAATAGTTTATCTTTTAGTATTATAACTATAGTATAGATAAAGAAGACTATAAAGTAATACTAACTTACTTTTTTAATTTTTAACTATATCTTTAAAACTATTAAGTAGTATATAATAAAGACTTAATATAAAAATATACTATTTATTTATTTAGTATTATTACTATTCTATTTAAATTTTAAAAATAATATATATATATTTTTTTTTTAAATTTAGTCTCTATAAATAAAGTATTTATTTTAACTTTTTATAGATATAAAACGTTTAATATAAGCTAAATCTATTTTATAGTAGCTATTAATAAAGTTATTACTAATTCATTTTTAAAAAATACTCTAATAATATAATATTTAAATATTTTTATTTTTAACTTCTCTTTTTTTTTAATTAATTTTATTTTAGTATTATTTTTTATATTTTTATCTTTTATATCTCTACTACTTATATTTTTATTTATTATATTTTTTTCTTTTATATATTTCTCTCTTAAATTTTATCTTTTATATATATCTTTTTTTATATTCTTTTTATATATTTTTTCTCTTAGATTTTTTTAAATTTTCTATAATCTTTTCTATTATATATTTACTTTTTAAATTTTTTTATATCTTTTATAATCTTTTTAATACTAGAATAGTTAGAAAGAGGGATAATTTTATAAATAAATAAAGTTAATATTATAAGTAGAAAGTAATAAGATATAGAAGCTAATATTAAATAGATATAGTAGAGTCTTAAAATTAAATATATAAAAAAATAAATAAATATAAAGTAAGTATCTATATAGATAGCTAGCCTTAAGTTTTAACTTTCTTTTAAAGTTTTAAATATCTATAGTTAAACTTATAGTAAATCTATATTAAATAAAACTATAGAATTATTATAAAATATATACTATTAATATAGAAAAAAATATTATATAGTAGTAGTAGTAAAAAATAATTTACTTTATTAACTAGATTAGAGTTTTTAACTACTATATAAAAATACTAGTATTAAATTTTTATAAATTACTACTATTAAAACCTTTTAACTAAATAAAAGTAACTTAGTATATTTTATTATTTAAAAAAATAAATAATAAAGATATACTTTAGTTATAAAAGTATAGAATTTAGTATTAGCTATAAGTACTCTTATTTTATTTTATAAGATAATAAATAGCCTATTTAAAAGTTAAAAAAGTAAGTTAAAATATAAAACTCTAGAATTTAAATATATATTTTACTTTACTATATTACTACTATAAATAATAGTTAATTCTTTAACTTTAAATTTATAATAGAAAAAAACTACTTAGTTATAAAAAACTTTAGTACTAATAGCTTATCTATATTTAAAGCTACTTTACTAGTATATTAAAAATAGTTAACTTATTATTAAATAGCTATTACTATAAAACTTTATAGTTTTAATTAACTATAAAATAAATAGTTATAAATATTTAGATATATTAGTTATAGAAGGTTTTCTAGTTATATTATATCTAATTAGCTAAAAGTATTTAACTATATAGATTAAAAAAGATATTTACTATTATATTTAAGATTATTAGTTAGAAATACCTAACTATATAGATAATTAAAAGTATTTCTAGTTATAGTATAGGTAACTATTTAAAAAAAAAATACTAACTATAAAGATTATAGAAAGTATTTCTAGTTATACTTTATCTAATTAGTTAGAAATACCTAACTATATAAAATATAGAAGATATTTCTAGTTATATTTTAGGTAATTAGTTAAAAATACTTAACTATATAATCTATAGAAGGTATTTCTAGTTATACTTTAAGTAATTAGTTAGATAATTAGTTAAAAGTATTTAATAAAATATTATATTTAAAAAGAGTAGTAGATTTTAAAAAGTACTAATAATTTAGCTACTTAGTATAAGTATCTAAGCTTACTAAGCTATTAGTAAGCTTAGTATATATTAGAGTATATATAAATATATATTTAATTAAGTAGACTAGGCCTTATTTAGTTAGAAAAATAAATATTAAAAAATAAATAAGGAAGTATAAACTAAATAGTAATTATATATAATATATATCTTTATTTCTTTTAATTCTTTTCTATCTAGACTACTATTATATATACTAGTATATATAATAAAAGTATCTAATTAACTAATTAAAATTAACTAAATAAATATACTATATTTTTAAAGTAAAGTCTAAATAAACTAACTCTTTTTTTAATTTAACTACTCTCTTTTACTATATAAACTACTTCTCTAGATTAGATAGTCTAGTATATAGCTAGGCTAGTAGCTTAGTAAGAAATACTAAACTTAATCTACTAGTTATATAGCGCCTATATTTTAATATAACTATAAATATTATCTATATCTTTATATAACTTTTTTATATATATTATATAAACGTCTCTAGTAGTATACTAGGCTTATAGCCTATTATAATATATTATATAAATATAGTACTATAAAATACTTACTACTTATCTATTTTACTTATCTATTTTATCTATCTTACTATCTTATTTATCTATTTTATTTTACTATCTTAGGGTTTTATTTTATTTTACTATTTTACTTATTTATCTTATCTAAAATAAGTAGGTAAGATAAGATAAGTAAGTAAATAATATAGATAAAATAAATAAAATAAATAAGATAACTAAAATAAATAAGATAGTAAGATAGATAAAATAAGTAAGATAGATAGATAAGATAGATAAAATAAAAATCTATAAAAATTCTAGTAAAAATAGTAGGTAAAAGTAGAGATTTTTAAATATTCTTACTAATAAGAGAAGTACTATTTTATTTCTTTTTCTTATATAAAAATTTTATAAAGTTTTTTTTATATATTTTTATTTATTCTTAAATAATTTTTATATATAATACCTCTATTATCTAGAGTATACTATTAAGTTAGTAGACTATTACTACTAGAACTAGCTAGATTATATAATATCTACTCTACTAGGTAAAAAGATAGAAATAATAATTAATATTATTAATTACTATAATAGTATAAATAGAGAGGCCTAAGATTATATAATTTTAAGCTATATAGATAATAGGCTTAATATATATTGGCTCTTTTATACTTAATTAAATAAGCTAGTAGTTATATACTAGCTACTCTTCTTTTAGTAAATTTATCTATTCTAGGCGCCTTCTAGAACTCTATATTATTAAAAAAAACTTCTATTATAAATTTTTTTTACTAGCTACTAGAATCTAACTCTCTAGACTCTCTTATTTAAAAAAAAAATAAATTTATAAATCTAGGTCTCTTTAGATCTTCTAGACCTATAAACCCCCCTTATAATAAATAGTAGTACTAGATTTTCTTAATTTTTTTAATACCTAGTTTTATATACCTAGTATTTATAGTTCTAGAAGGTATTTCTAGTTAAACTAGAAATTTTATATAAACTAGATTAATTAGTATATATTACTTTTAAATTTAACTCTTAAAATAGTACTAAGACTAGTACTATTTAAAAGCCTTTAATTCTCTTAGTTAGGATTTTAAATTCTAGTTTTATAGCTATATATACTATTATATAGTAGTAAAAAAGAATAGTAGCTAATTAACTTTAAAGTATTAGGCTTATTACCTATATACCTTAAAATTATATAATTTTTAACCTCTCTATATATACTATTAGAGTAATAATATTATTTATAATTTCTATTTTTTTATATAGTAGAATAGGCGTTATATAATCTAGCTAGTTAACCTAGTAGTAATAGTCTACTAACTTAATATAAATAATAATTATTTCTAGTTAAGAGGTCTAAGATTTAATTTCTACTTAAACTATTACTTTTTAGCTAATAGAACTATATTTAAATTAAGCTCTAGAAGTAAATATATATATAATATTAATAATAAGACTTATACTCTAAACTTTATATCTATAACTAGTATATAATAGAAATATTATCTTTTAGATAGAGAGTAGTATTAGATCTATTATCTATATAACTTAGAATTATATAATCTTAGGCCTCTCTATATATAACTTAGAATTATATAATTTTAGGCCTCTCTATATATACTATTATACTAATTAATAATATTAATTATTATTCCTATTTTTTTATATAATAGAGTAGACGTTATATAGTTTAGCTAGTTAACTTAGTAGTAATAGTCTACTAACTTAATATAAAGAAGCTAAAACTTCTATACTATACTTAATACTTTAATTCTACTTAAATTTATCTAAAATTTTATATAAAGTACTATAGTACTATAAAAAATTATTATATAAAGTTATATTAGAATTAGACCCCTAGATATTATATAATTATTTACTAAATACCTAGTAAAGACTCTTTTTAGTATTTACTAAAGAGCTTTTATACTAAAGCTAGTCTAACTATCTTATACTTTTAAAGTATATACTATATAACTACCCTAGATCTTCTCTAGAATCTTTATATAAGGTAATAGGCTTTATTATTATACTAGGTAAGGGGTAATAAGGAAAAAGAGTAACCTAATAATTTATATATCTATATAAATTATTACCTAGTTAACTAATAACTAATAGACGGCTATCTAGTAGCTAACCTCTAGTAAACTAGTTACTATTATCTAATACTACCTCCTTATCTAAGTATAACCGTTCTAGTTATAACTAGATAGCTACTAGTTACTATTAACTCTCTAGAACGTAGCGGCTTTCTAGGTTATATATATAATCTATTTTAATAAAGTAGGTTAGCCTTAGCGCGCGCGCGATTAGCGATCGGCGGCGCTAGTATATTCTATCCTCTAAACTTAAGAGGTTATATATTTAAACCCTATATAGTATATAGAGTATTACTAAGTTACTACTAAGGCTAGGTTAACTATCTTAGAGAATAAACTAGAAAATCCTTAAAAAAAGGTCTATTTAATAGACTAACTAGGTAAGAATTAAACCTATAATCTCTCTACTAGATAAGTATTATAAACCCTAGATAATAAGGGCTTTATAGCCCTAAGAATAGAAAGCCTATATAGGAAAAGATACTATAGGGGCTAAGATCTCTTATAGCTAGTAGAGCTATATAGTTAGAAATCCCGTACGGGAAGACTACCTACTAAGACTAAGAAAGTTATAGAAAACTAAGAAGGACTCGCTAAACTAGAAGGCCTATAGGGGAAGAAATCCTATAGGGGTATAGGCGTAGTCTAGGAAAGAGATAAGATATAAAGGTAGTAGGTAGTAGGTAAGGAGGATATTATAACTATTCTATACTAGTAGAAGTTAGAAACTAGGAAGTAGGTAATACTATATTACGTAGACTCTATAAAGACTTAGTACTAATCTAAACCTTTACCTAATCCCTTAACCCTTATAATCTAGTAACCCTTAATATCCTAAGAAATAAACTAGATTATTATAGCTTTTCTATCTATATATAATTACGCTCCTTAGCTAGATACTTTAATCTTTATAGTTAACTTAAGAATCTAATTATTATCTATTAGAGTAATAGAGTCTTATTATATCTAGCGTATATATAATTACTTTCTTATCTAATTATTACCCTCCTACTCTTATCTTTAAGGTAAAACCTTTAACTTAATTATCTACTAGGCGACTCCGAAACCTAGTAGAAGAGGCCTATTATTATAATAAGATATATATATTAAATATAAGATAATAGGCCTTATTATTATACTAGGTAAGGGGTAATAAGAAAAAAGAGTAACTTAATAATTTATATATCTATATAAATTATTATCTAGTTATAAGGTAATAGGCCTTATTATTATACTAGGTAAGGGGTAATAAGAGGAAAAGAGTAACCTAATAATTTATATATCTATAACTAATAACTAATAGATAGCTATCTAGTAGCCGACCTCTAGTAAACTAGCTACCGTTATCTAATACTAGTTAACTAATAACTAATAGGCGGCTATCTAGTAGCCGACCTCTAGTAAACTAGTTACTATTATCTAATACTTTAACTATATAAAATACTTTATTTACTTTTTAAAGATTAGTAAATAAATAAAGTAATTTCTATATTTATTCTTTTATTTATAGCTTTATTTAGATAAAATAAGAGCTAGTAATTTATTTTTAATCTATCTCTAGTCTTTTCTATATCTATTACTATAAGTTTTCTTTAATAAAAGTATAAAATTTTCTACTAGACCTAGACTAGAATCTAGATAAAAATAGAATCTATTTAAAACTTTTAGTATAGAGGCTTTTAATCTACTTAAAACCTCTAAGCTAATTAAAACTTATAAAGTTAAAATAAAAGACTATAAAGATAAGATAGTACTAATCTTTATATAATTTCTAGTAGCTATTCTAGTAAAAAGAATCTTTAAAAGAGTAAAAGTATCTTTTATTAACTTATAAATTAGATTTACTTATATTTACTTTATCTAGATAAAGATATTCTAGTTTTCTAGTAAAATAGTAGATATAGTACTAGACTATTCTATTAAGATAGTAGACTTTAAAAAAATTTTAAAGAAAATAAAAAATCTTTTAAATCTTATTACTATCTTCTAAAAATAAACTAAATATAGAACTTTAGTTAAGAATAAATCTATTTTTACTATCTAAATCTATATTTTAATAAACTTTACTAGAGTACTTTTAAATAAAATATAAAAACTAGAAAAAAACTATTTTAAAAACTATCTAAATAGAAATTATTCTAAATAAGCTAGTTTTAAATAATTTAGAGAAAAAATAGAAATATCTTTTAAATATTATCTAATTAAAGTTCTATATAAATATAGCTATCTTAAATAGTTAGAGGTTTTAATAGTACTAATATAGAAGACTACCCCTAAGGGGGGCTCTAGAAATAACCTCCTAAAACTACTAACTAAGAGAAAAAAAATAGCTAGTTCTATAGTCTATATAGCCTCTAGCTAAAATCTTATTATTTAAACTATATAATATCTTTAATAAAATATTTAAGAAATAGTTTTTAAAAAAGAGTACCTCTATCTTTTAGATTATAGTTTTAATTAAAGAAAATCTTATTCTAATTATCTTAA
This sequence comes from Dothiorella sarmentorum, assembly GCA_023082095.1. NCBI lineage: Eukaryota > Fungi > Ascomycota > Dothideomycetes > Botryosphaeriales > Botryosphaeriaceae > Dothiorella > Dothiorella sarmentorum. The sequence goes on along the minus strand of JAJMVL010000240.1, from coordinate 5,147 downwards.
AAGAAATCTATATAAACTTTCTTTAAAAAAAATAGATATTATTAATATAATAGTATCTACTAGTAAGGCTTTTAAAAATACTCTTTAGTTTAAAATAGCTATATATAAAATATCTATTTAAGAATTTAAAAGTAATTATACCTAGAAATAAATTATATTTATTTTACTTAACTTATACCTATAATTTATATACTCCGCGTAGTAGAGTATCTTATACCTTACTATAAACTAATATCTAAATATAATATAAATTATAAAACCTAAGAAATATACTTATTCTAACTCTATAGAGGTAGAAGAGCTTAAAGAAAAGATCTAGTAGGCTATTAACTACTTTAATTTATCTTTTATTAAGTTTAAATCTATATAGTAGTATATAGTATATCTCTTTAAGATTCTATACTTATATTTTATTACCTACTTCTATAGACGCCCTATATAATTAGGCTATAAAAGTAATAGCTATAAGCTTATAGACGTATAGAAGAAAGCTCTTTATATTTTTATTAACCGCCTTAATAAGATTAGAGTATCTATATATATATTTATAATTACTATAGTAGTAAATAGTATCCTAGTATATAGCTATATCAGTAATAAAAACGACTCGCCGCTAATAGTTAGCTAGTAATAGGCTAATTACTTTATTAAGTACTATTTAAAGTATATAAAGTATAAGTAGAAGCTAATAGATCTTTAGTATAAGCTTATATATAATCTAGAGGTAGTTTAGAGATAGTTTACTAACTTAAAGTATATTATTAATTAACTTAGTATTCTTTTATATAATATCTATAATTTTAATAAAATAGGCTTTTAGATTAGAGTAGATAAGGCTATATAGATTATAATATAAAAGAAGCTTCTATTCTTATATATTATAAGCGTAATAAAGTATAAGACCATTACTATTATAGAGATAATTAGTATAGATAGATATATTCTACTATCTCTTATTATTCTATCTAGTAAAGTAATTTCTAAGAGCTAGGTACTTAATAATAATCTAGATAGTAATATAGTACTTATAGTAATTACCTAGTTATAATAATAATAATATTATACTAGAGTAGACTAAATAGTTTAATTTATAGTCTATAAAAAGATAGTAAGATACCTAGAGGCTACTACTCTTAAATAGCTATAAGAGTTTATAGTAGAGACTAATATAGTATAGACTATAAAAAAGTAGTAGTAATTATATAAGTATACTTAGATTTAAAAGAAAGGGCTTATTAAGATTATATAAATATATAAGATAGAGGAGGCCTAGAAAGTATCTATAGAGGTATAGTTATATATATATATATAACTTAATTAGAAAATTATTATATTTAAGTAGTATTTTATAGTAAGCTAGTAGGTATTTTACTATATAGAGTACCTAATTCTTAGGTAAGCTAATTAAGTAAGCTAAGAATAAAATAGTAAAGCTTTAGATATAATTATAGCTAAGAATAAGTTTTTAAGTCTAGTCTATATAGAGGTTAATAAATTTAATTTAACTTTATATATAGTTAGTACTCTCTACTAGCTTACTCTAAAGTTATATATAATAATAGGCCTCTTCTACTAGATTTTAGAGTCGCCTAGTAGATAATTAAGTTAAAAAGTTTATTTTAAAAATAAAAGTAGAAAAGTAATAATTAAATAAGTAATTATATATATACTAAATATAATAAGGCTCTATTACTTTAATAGATAAAGATTAGATTTTTAAGTTAACTATAAAGACTAAAGTATCTAGCTAAAAAGTATAATTATATATAAATAAAAAAGCTATAATAATCTAGTTTATCTCTTAGAATATTAAGAGCTACTAAATTATAAGAGTTAGTAGATTAAGTAAAAGTTTAAATTAGTACTAAGTCTTTTAATCTAGTAAGTAGGTTTTATAGAGTATATATAATATAGTATTATCTACTTTCTAGTTTCTAACTTCTACTAGTATAAAATAATTATAATATTCTTTTTATCTATTATCTACTATCTTTATATTTTATCTTATTTCTAGACTATATCTATATTTTTATAGAATTTCTTTTTTTTATAGATCTTCTAGTTTAATAAATTCTTTTTAGTTTTCTATAACTTCTCTAGTTTTAATAGATAGTCTTTTTATATAGAATTTCTAACTATATAGCTTTACTAACTATAAAAGATCTTACCTCTTATAGTATTTTTTTCTATATAAGTTTTTTACTTATAGAGCTATAAAGCTTTTATTATTTAGAGTTTATAATATTATACTAGAAAAATACTAAAGTAAAGTTAATCTATCTAGTTTTATAATCTAAAAAGAAGTTTAGTAAGTTATAATTAAAATAGCTAAGTTTATTTAGTATAAGCTATAAAGTTAAAAAGCTTAAAGAGTTAAAGAATAAAAAGATCTTCTAGAATTAGATCTATTATATATATTTATTAAAATACTATAAGCTAGTATTAACTAAAATAGTAGTACTATTAAAGTTCTACTAAATTATATAATAGAGGTCTATATTAACTTAATTCTTATCTAAGAACTCTAGGTTATAATCTTATCTAATTTAACTAAAATATAGTCTATAAATTATTTTTTATTTAGATAAATTCTTTTAGTATACTTTAATAGTTTAAGACTCTATATATTAGTCTATATATCTAGGTTTTTAAAAGATATATAGGTTAATTATAGAGCTAGTCTTTTTAATACTCTAGATATACTTAGTTTAGATATAAAATAATAGAATATAAAATTCTAAGTTTTTAATTTATATAACTAGCTAGACTAAGAGAACCTAAGGTCCCTCTATATAGTAAGGTAGTAGATACTCTACTATATAGGGTAAATAAATTAAATATATAAGTTAAGTAAAATAAATAGAATTTATTCTTATCTATAATTACTTTTAATCTATTTTATAAGATAATAGTCTATATAATAGTTTAGAAAGTAGAAATATAAAGCTTTAGTAACTAGGTCTATAATATACTTTAACTCTAAAGTTATAATAAAAAATTATTTAGCTATAAAAAAACTCTAGTAGTAATAGCCTATTTATATTTTAAGCTACTATACTAGTATAGTTAAAATAGTTAATCTATTACTAAACGGCCTCTACTATAAAATTCTATAATTTTAAAGTATTTTAAAATAAATAGATAAAAATACCTAACTATATTATTTATAGAAGGTGCTTTACTTATATTTTAGATAATAAGTTAAAAATACTAAATTATATAGATTATAGAAGGTATTTCTAGTTATATCTTAGGTAATTAGCCTAAAAATATCTAAATATATAGATTAAAGAGGGTATTTCTAGTTATATTTTAGATAGTTAGCTAAAAATAACCTAAATTAAATATATTATAAAAGGTATTTCTAGTTATATTTAAGATAACTAGTTAGAAATACCTATCTATATAGACTATAGAAGGTATTTCTAGTTATATTTTAGGTAATAAGATATTTATTTATTTATTATAGTTTAATATTCTTATATATTCTAAGAATATAAAAGATAGACTATCTAGTCTATTCTAAGGAAGGTTTATTTATAGTTTTAAAAGAAGTTATACCCCTTTACTCTCGCGTTTTAAGGGGTAGTATAAGAAATAGTTTACTATTTAAAGAAAGTATAGAAATGTAAATCTTTAAAGAGATATAGTATTAGATATAGTAGAGATAAAATATTAGGTAGTTCTAGTTAAACTTCTTTAAGTTATAAAATCTATTAGAATTAGCTTATTATAAATAATTTTAAAAAGTAATAGAAATATCTTATATTTAAAGTATATATAAAAAAGAAAAATTAGGGGAAAAGAGTAGAAGTATAAATTATATTTCAACCTTATTAGATAGGTCTTTAAGAATATATCTATATTTAGATATTTTTATTTAGATTAGAAATATAGTAGATATAGCTATTTCTTTTATTATAGTAAAGAGGTCTTAGATCTAGAGTCTATTTTCTACTAGTATATTTTTAACCTTAAATCTTTTAATTTTTAGTAATAAATAGTCTAGTAAAAGATATTATAGGGTTTAGAAGAGTTAACTAAAGTAGTAGTATTTATTAGTTAGTATATAGCTAAACTAGTATAAATAGAATTTAAAGTAGCTATATCTACTTTTTAGCTAGTAAAAGATAGATACTTTCTTCTAGTTAGAGATAGATAGCTTAAATCTTTTATATACTTTAGGAGTAAAGAGTTTTAGATAGATAGTAGAGCTTTACTTAGAATACTATACTACTCTATAAAGAACTTTAAGTAAAGCTCTATTTTATAAAAAATAAAGCTTATTCTATTATCTTTTAAGATATATATAGCTTCTTATTTAGTAAGGTTATCTATAATCTTATTTCTATCTATATCTTTATATTCTAGAATCTATTCTAGAATAACTAGGTTTCTATTTATATATAAGATATTAAAGGCTTTAACTACTTATTTTTACTATTACCCGCTAGAGGTATTTATATAATTTCTTAGTCTTAAGAGTATAGCCTATTTATTTATTTATTATAGTTTAACGTCCTTATACATCCTAAGGATATAAAAGATAGACTATCTAGTCTATTCTAGAAAGGGTTCTTCTATAGTTTTAGGGGGACTTACACCCCCTTACTCCCGCGTTTTAAGGGGTAGTATAAGGAATAGTTTACTATTTAAGGCGTAGGAAGGTAAACCTTTAAAGAAATATAGTATTAGGTGTAGTAGGGATAAAATATAAGGTATTTCTAGTTAGAATTTCTAAAGTTCTAAAATTTACTAGAATTAGCTAGTTATAAGTAATTTTAAAAGGTGCTAGAAATACCTTATATTTAGAGTATATATAAAAGAAAATTTTTTAGGAAAAAGAAGTAGAAGCGTTAATTATATTTAAACCTTATTAGATAGGTCTTTAAGAATCTATCTACGCGTAGATATTCTTATTTAGGTTAGGAATATAGTAAGTATAGCTATTCTCTTTATTATAGTAAAAAGGTCTTAGATCTAAGGTCTATTTTCTACTAGCGTATTCTTTACCTTAGATCTTTTAATTCTTAGTAATAGATAGTCTAGTAGAAGGTATTAAGGGGTTTAGGAGAGTTAACTAAAGTAATAGTATTTATTAGTTAGCGCGTGGCTAAACTAGTATAGATAGGATTTAAAGTAGCTAT